>BDUI01000999.1:148386-170833 GCA_002335545.1 Apodemus speciosus
TAAAACAAGAGTCAGTATCATACAAGTAACATGAAAAATATTCTCCTACCCTGACTTTTCCCTTCTTGGCCTTGATTTTAAAGATATTAAATCAGATAGCCTTTTTGAAATCTTAAGATTTCTAATGCTCTTGGATTCTGTTATTGCTATGATTCATAAAAGCCAGAGCCAGGCAGATTTGATTGACATGTATGAACCACTATAGAAACTAATAAGGAAGAGCTTGTAAATCCTTAGTGTTCTTACTTGAGTAAAACTAACATATTATGTTAGGTTTGGTATAGAAATAAACTTGACTTGAAGGTACACTATATATTACTGTGCAGCAATTTATTTTGATATTTTTTTTCAGATGCATTTTGCAGAGGCATCAGAAAACTAAAGAATGATTGGGTTATTTTATTTCTCAATATTAATTGAAGCAGATACTTGTGAAGTCATTGGGAGGTGAGCCAATTCTGGTTCAACAATTTAATCACAAATACTTGAGGGATTTTTTTTTTTTGCCTTGTTTTATTACAAGTGTAATACTCATCAGCCAAAAGGTCTCATATGTGTAAAAGGCAAACTACTTTTGTGTTCTTGACATTCAGTAAAATATCACAAATTATTTTAAAATATTCAAGCCTTGCTTTTTTTTTTAAATTTTAGTAAATATCATCTCTTAGCATATAATTTCAATGAGATTAATTTGGAATTTTTAAAATATAGCTCACTATTGTAGCTGACTTTATTCAGAGTATATATCAGAAAGATTAGCTAGTTTTGCTTTTTTAATTCCCAAAAGATTCTTTCATCTTAAATAAATTAACCCAAATGTGAGAAATGTTTTTTTCTGTATATGTAGAACAAGTAGCTGTTGAAAGCCAGCTTGTACGATAATTGTATTAAAATATGTAAGCCCTRTGGCTTCATTAGTTTGGCATTTAAGATCTTGTTAACATACATGAGTAGTTCTGCCAAAACCACAATTTTTATTATCTTTGATGCTAGAGTAAGATCAGTGCAGTTCCTTTAAATTGCTGAAGAGTAAACCTTGATATGGTGTTAAAATTGTTCATGTGAGTTAGACATAATCTTTTGATATGTGTATGTATAAATTAATAAAGAATGGCCCATTTTTCATTCACACTTTAGTTTTTCTTTGTCTGCTAGATTTAAATTTTTTAATTGTTTAGAATGTCTTTTTTTTTTCAAGATTTATTTATTATTATATGTAAGTACACTGTAGCTGTCTTCAGACACACCAGAAGAGGACATCAGATCTCATTACAGATGGTTGTGAGCTACCATGTGGTTGCTGGGATTTGAACTCAGGATCTCCAGAAAAGCAGTTGGTGCTCTTAACCGCTGAGCCATCTCACCAGCCCTGTTTAGAATGTCTTATCCCTCCTTCAATCACTCAGCTATTTGATGTTGACTSTGTTTATTTTGAGACTTTGGCTTAGTGAGAAAGTAGAAAAACTTGAGGAATCAGAGTTTGCTTTCCTCTGTAGCTTTGGCCATAACCAGTCCCAACTCAAACTTTTTGGTGACTCAGAGTTCCTAGTCTAGCATAGAAGTAGAGTATCACTAAGAAATTACATTTCAGCTTGGCATCATGGCTCATACCTGTAATTCCAGCAGTCAGGAGGCAGAGGTAGATGGAATTATTAGTTAAGGTCCATCTGAGCAAATATAGTGAGACCATGTCCCAACATACTCAAAAATTAAATATAGTAATAATAATAAATTGAGACTTCCTTTTATCCTCTGTGATGTGTGGGATTGTATTAGAAAACATTGACTCTGAGTAGCAATTCTTCCTGAGTATTTCAGCATCTCTTTGAATGGAACCCAGGGAGACTGTTCCATATAGATATATTTTGCTGTGCTATCTTCCCAATCTCCCTTACCAAGGTGAAAACATTTAGAGAGATCATTTTTTCAGACGTCAGCTTTGAAATCACTAGTACCAAAAGTTCTTTAAATAAAGTGTGCTTTGTGTTTTTCATTGTAACTGAAGAAGAAATAAAAGCCACTGTCTTTTTGGATTAGAGAACAGGAATAATAGTTATTTATAAGTTACTCTCCTTAATTAATTTCTTGTTGTCCCAGCTTCCTCTTGGCTCACTGTGGAAGGCTGCCACTGTGTAGGTTTGAGTCCCGCTTCCGGCAAGGCACAAGTTACAGGGCAGAGAAAGTCTCTTCTCCAGTGATAAGATCATTGGGACAAGAAGGGAGTTTAGAAATGCCCGATCGAATGGTGGTAGAATTGTGATTTTGTTATCCTTGGCTTATTATTTCATTTCGGAAAATGTTAAGCTTAACCTGACTCATCTTTCGAAAAAGACACTGGTGTCTAAAAAGTGAGTTAATTTGACTAGAGCCTCTTAGAGAGTCATTGGTCAAGTTAATGTTATTTTTACTGTGTTTTGAAATTTCCTGGTACTAACAACAGCAGTGGGATGAACAGCAGGTAAGGAGGGAGCATTGTGATTGAATACAGGAGGGCTTAGATAATTTGGGAGATGTGATTCCTGTAGATTTGGTAGCTCAGGGAAGGGCAGAACAGCTATGATTTCTAGAAGGTTAGAGGATTTTTCAAGTCTGTACTTTAGATACAGGTAAAGAAGTACTGGGGAAGTCATTAGTGTAGAATTTTATTTACTTTTTTTTTTTTTTTTTTTTGAAAAACCATCTCTGAATTTTGATATATTTTCTTTTTCAGAGTCCTTATCGGACAGTTCTTCGAGATAATGCAATACCAACAATATTTGACCTTACCAGTCATTTGAACAATCCACATAGCAGACACAGAAAACGAATAAAAGAATTGGTATGTCTGGCCCTCCAGCTTTCAAATCTCCATTATCCTATTAAACAAGTGTGGAAGCATTTGTTAACAATTTATCCAAGTTATTCTGCGTCTCACAGGTAGCATGCTAGGAAACGAATGCTATGCTTATTAAGAGTTGGTCTGTCTAACTATTAGTTAAACTGAAAAGCTTCTCCAAATATAACCATTGGTAGTTGTTGAGTTGGGGTAGATGTGTGCTGTTGATTACGGGCCGTTAGCTCAGAGCTTTCCTGAGCTTGGTAGCAAGGAGAACAAAACTTCCGTGTTTCCAGAATTCAGCACAAAGAAATAAAAGGAAAGTATTAGAAATGGAGATCTGGATTGTTTCAGAGATCAGGATTTCACTATCATTTTTGACAGGGTCTAGAAAAAGTTTAGAGTTTTGCATGTTGTGTGCTTTACTCATGTGTGCTTTCATTAATCTTCTACCGCCTTTTAGACTTAATAGCCAAAATAGACCTATTTTTTGTTGACCTTGGGTGAACACAATTACTGACACATTGCCACTATCAAGACCCTTTTTACCGGGCGGTGGTGGCGCACGCCTTTAATCCCAGCACTTGGGAGGCAGAGGCAGGCGGATTTCTGAGTTCGAGGCCAGCCTGGTCTACAGAGTGAGTTCCAGGACAGCCAGGGCTACACAGAGAAACCCTGTCTCGAAAAACCAAAAAAAAAAGACCCTTTTTGTTCAGGTTGGTTCAATTTGTATAATTATTAGTGTGCATACACATATGTCATGCTGTGTGTATGGAAACCAGAGGACGCATTTTAGGAATTGGTCTCTCCTACCTTGGAGCCCTGGGATGTGTTTGTAAGACACCTGCTAAGCCAGCTTACTGCCTCAGCAACTCTTATCTGGTTTTGAAGACAAGAGATCCTGTTAGCTCTTCAGAGGGTTGGTTGGTTTGGTTTGGTTTTAGTTTGGTTTTGTTGTTGTTGTTGTCATTGTTGTTTTGTTTTGTTTTGGGGGTAGGGGTTGTTGGTTTGGTTTGATTTATTTGAGGGGTAGGGGTTGTTGGTTTGTTTTTTTTGTTTGTTTGTTTTTGTTTTTAAGGGGTGGGAGGTTGTTTTTGGTTTGGTTTGGTTTGGTTTGGTTTGGTTTGGTTTGGTTGTTTCAAGAAAAACTTGCCTGTTGTAGACACTGCTCCTGAGAGTTCAGTGAGACTCATTGAAGTCCTCATGGCTTGGGATGGGTGTGGGGCGGTTTTCTTAGCTTGTCCAGTTTCTCCCTTTTCTCTCTTCTTGTGGTTTAATTTTGTTTCCAAAAGTTTGTGATCTTCAGAATTTTTTAGTGCTTTGCTTTCTCTGTTCCTGAAACTACTTAAGCAGTGTTTTTGGAATCAGCACTTAATATACTTGTTTATTTTTCTAGTGTTCTCTTAATTTGGGGGGCATACTTTTTTTAAGGTTTGTTTGTTTGTTTTAGCTTCCTGAATGTTTTGGCTCACGAGTATATACCCCAAGCCAGTTTGAAGCTGTGATGCCTAGCTGGCAGTATTTTGTGATTTCTCCTAGTTCTTTAACTACGACTTGTTTTGTTTTTAAAACCTCTATTTTTTTTTCAAACATTAAGTAATGCAAGTCTCTATTGTCCTTGAAGTCTCTCCAGATTTCTCCTCTTCCTGAAGGCTTCCTAAAGTTTTTTATTATGGACATTTACATTTTATTGAACTGGCCAGAGATGTAGTCTAATACAGTGCTTGCCTGGCATTTGCAGGGCACTGGCTTCAATCTCAAGCACCCCCCCCCTTTTAATAACAAGTGCCATAGTGTATTTTTGCTTCCTTTATTATCCAGTCTATTGACCATTTATTTATGTCTTGTGACACTTAAGTCTTTTTCTCCAGCCATGTTGTGGGTGACCCTTGCATGGCAGTCCTCTGCACCAGCTTCTGAGTACTCTTTCCCACAGTGAAGAGCTCTGCCTTTTCAGGTTTGCAGCTGTTGCATCCCTAAGTCTGCCTTTCATGACAGGCAACGTCCATTTGGCCTGCCTTAGCTGCTCCTCTGGATTAGGAGGGACTGTTCCAGCTAACCAGCCTGCTAATGTTTCTTGGTAGTAGCAGTGTCCAGAGCTGCCGTCAGATACCGTGCTGCCTGAGGCTCTCTTTGGTACTGTTGTCCTGCCACAGATGGTAGTGTTTGGTAGTATTATGGAGAGCCTTGAGGGGAGAGTAAAAGACAAATCTGGAATTCTTTCTCAGCCTACCTTTGATTGTAGGTTTAGGGCACATAGAGTAAGTATATTCTGTATTTATTTCTCTTCTGAACTAATGCAGTCACTTTCTGCTTCTAGGCACTTCTCGCTTTTTTTGTAGGTTCTGTGATGCAGCAGGCTTCTTGTTTTGTGACATCTTTAAGGCTAGATTTGGAAGAGGAGTCTGCTGTGTCCTCTTGAATTTGATGCTAAGTGCTACATGTGATGTACCTCCATCCCATTTATTATTTACTACACATTCATCTAGTTAGGATACTCAGAGAGAAAGTAGGTTAAAGAATGTGTGCTTTCTCTTCTAGTACTTTATTTTAGCTTGGAATCATAAGCACATTACATAGTTTTGGTTCCCTATCATCTGTTTGAAGAATTTACTCCATAAGAAGAATTGATGTTTGGAGCTAAGAATGATGATTACTTGATTACAGTACTTAAGTCCTGGGTTCAATTCCTAGCACCACAGAAGCCAGCACCTGAGAGATGAAGGCAAGAGAATCCGATGTTTAAGGTCATCCTCAGTTACTTAGTGAGTCCAACACCTGCCTGGAATACAACAGTAGCAGAACCCCTCAAACTTTTGAAGGAGAAATTTTTTGCTCAAAACATACTGGTTTTGATGAATTACTAGAAGTGATTTTCTTAAAATGTTTTCTTCATTTTTAGAGTGAAGATGAAATCAGGACTCTGAAACAGAAAAAAAGTAAGTGATAGTGTTAATGACTCAGCTTCTCAAGGCCTTTTAAGAAGGCCTTGACCTGGTAAGAACAACTAAATATGTTTTATTTCTACAGCCTCCCTAGAGAGTGAATGTAAAAGAGTGGTTGGCTCTATCCTGCAGCCTGGAATCATTAGAGACTACAGTCTTAGTTCATTCTGCCTTTGCTTGGGATTGCTATGCTGTGCATATTGCTGTCACAGAGCACAGAGGGAGGGAGGGAGGGAGGGCCTTCTGCCCTCAAGGTGCTCTTGGAGTGGTCGTGGTGGCAGACCAGTGTGTCCCAGTAGGGAGGGAAAGGCTCCAGTAAAGCCAGCCAGTCCAGTACACCCATGTACCTTGCAGTCCATAACTATTTCTTGGTTTAAGGAATAAATGCTGTGGAGGCAGTTGGTGCATTGGGTGTCATGGTTACAAAGTTTGTATGTGCTGATGTGTAAGCTGTGCCATTAGAAGGTGAAGCTGGAAGTTATTTCTGTTCTTACCACTTACTTGACCCCATTTCTCCTTATCTTCTCTTGCTACTACAGACATGCATTTTGATTGATGCCGTTCTATCCTTCTGGTGCTTTATTTGATGTTCACAGCAGCTCCATGATAAATAATACTGTTTTCCTTCTTTATAGATGAGGAAACAAACCAGCAAAGAAAGACAGGAAGGTATTCTATGCAGGCATAGAATAGTATAAAGCAAGCTGCTAGATCGAAGTAACCATTCATTTAGATGTCATTAGGGATTCTGATAGCCTAAGGTATTTAGCAGGTGAGCCAGTGGAGAGGCACAGCATTCAGACTCTGAACTCATTGATTGGAAGTGAAGGAGTAAAGGAGGGCAGAGGGGAGGGGAGGATGGCAAGGAAGGCAGGCATCCAGGCTAGCCTTTCCTGGGTGGATATGAGAGGATGGCTGGGGAGGGATCCTCCCTGGCCTCCCTGAGCCCTGATGCGCTCTGAGAGCCTGGGAGGCCTAGATGCACATCTTACACAGTCCCAGTCACACGACTTTGCTCTGTATCAGGGAGCCTGCTTGTCCCTGCCTCCTTAGTGCTTTATTGTCACCTTAGTGACTAGAGTTTGTACGCAGCCAGCTGCTGTGCCTTCCCTGCCTGTGTCCTCCATACTCATGTCATACTCATGTCATTGTCAAATGCAACCTCCTGATGAGCTGTTCTCTTAGGGTTCTATGTCTATGAAGAGACACTCTGATCACCACTCTTATAAAGGACATTTAATTGGGGCTAGCTCACAGTTTAGAGGTTCAGTCCATGATCATGGCAGAAAGATTGGCAGCATGTACGCAGACATGGTGCTAGAGGAGCCAAGAGTTCTACATCTTGATCCACGGGCAGCAGAAGGGAACTGTCATGCTATGCTGGGTGTGGCTTAAGTTTACACTACCTCTAAGTCCCCACCCCAACAGTGACACATTTCCTCCAACAAGGCCACACCTAATGCAATAAGGCTATACCTCCTAATAGTGTCAATCCCTATAGCCAAGTATTCAAACATTTGAATCTGTGGGAGCTACTCCTATTCAAACCACCACAGATGTTTTCTCAGTGATGCTATATAATTTTTGGTGGCTTTCTCATAGACATAGACTATAAGAACTTGGTTTTTAATGATTCTTCAGATTTTAATTATTTTTCCTGGAGCCATTATTGACCTGCACGACTATAGACAGGACACTGTTCCTATCCAGATATGAAGAGACTAGGCCGAGCTGGCTAATATTCTAACATTAGCTCCACCCCATCATGAATCTATATTATCTGGTTTTATAGAACTGTCTTATATATAGAAATGTGACTTAAAAGCAGTTAGATAGAAGTGGTGTCTCTCTGGTTAGTGGGTTTCATTTCATTTCTGTCCTTGTAACTGTGTCTGTGGCCTTGGGGAAGTTATTTACTGTCCTATTTGTCAATGTGATTGATATCATCTTCCTAAATAAAGTAACGTGATACCTGTAAAATGATGGCCACAGTGCCTGTAGGAATATTTTTGTCCTTCTCACCTTCCTTTTTCTCATGGCATTGATTTTCTGTCATTCATGTTAATAGTTTGTGAAATGCCTTGTGAGTTTATTAAAAATTACTCCTATTTTGTAACAGTGTTTATGTTTATTAAAATTTGTCTGTAGCATTTGTCTCTTACTAACTTATTTTTGTGTCCTACTCTGTTGATGTTGTATTAATGGCGAATGAATGAGTTTGTGGATTTTAAATATTTAGCCAATCAAAATTGTAATTTGTTTTGTCTTTTGTGGTTCTTCATGAATCTGTTTGTGAAACTAACTTTTTGTTTTCCAGTTGAGGAAACTTCTGAACAAGAACAGGAAACTAACAGCAATGCTCAGAACCCCAGTGCAGAAGCGGGGAACCAGCAGGATGGAAATGTGTTGCCTTTAACCCTCGAAGAGAAGGAGAACAAAGAGTACCTCAAATCGTTATTTGAGATTCTGATTCTCATGGGAAAGCAGAACATTCCCTTGGATGGGCATGAGGCTGACGAGATCCCAGAGGGTCTCTTTGCTCCAGATAACTTCCAGGCACTCCTGGAATGCCGCATCAATTCTGGAGAAGAGGTCCTGAGAAAGCGCTTTGAGACCACAGCGGTCAACACATTATTCTGCTCTAAGACTCAGCAGAGGCAGATGCTGGAGATCTGTGAGAGCTGCATTCGGGAGGAGACACTCAGGGAAGTGAGGGACTCACACTTCTTTTCCATCATCACAGACGACGTGGTAGACATAGCAGGAGAGGAGCACCTGCCTGTGCTGGTGCGGTTCGTCGATGACGCCCATAACCTGAGAGAGGAGTTTGTGGGATTTCTGCCGTATGAAGCTGATGCTGAGATTTTGGCTGTGAAATTTCACACTACAATAACTGAGAAATGGGGACTGAATATGGAGTATTGTCGTGGTCAGGCTTACATTGTGTCCAGTGGATTTTCTTCCAAAATGAAAGTTGTTGCTTCAAGACTTTTAGAAAAATATCCCCAGGCTGTCTACACCCTCTGTTCTTCCTGTGCCTTAAATGCATGGCTGGCAAAGTCTGTCCCTGTGATCGGGGTGTCCGTGGCTTTAGGGACCATTGAGGAAGTCTGTTCTTTTTTCCATCGATCACCACAGCTGCTTTTAGAACTTGACAATGTAATTTCTGTTCTTTTTCAGAATAGTGAAGAACGGGCTAAAGAACTGAAGGAAATTTGTCATTCCCAGTGGACAGGCAGGCATGATGCCTTTGAAATCTTAGTGGATCTCTTACAAGCACTTGTCTTATGTTTAGATGGTATAATAAATAGCGACACAAATATTAGGTGGAATAACTACATAGCTGGACGAGCGTTTGTACTCTGTAGTGCAGTGACAGATTTTGATTTCATTGTTACCATTGTTGTTCTTAAAAATGTGTTATCTTTTACAAGAGCCTTTGGGAAGAATCTCCAGGGACAAACCTCTGATGTCTTCTTTGCAGCCAGCAGCTTGACTGCTGTACTGCATTCACTTAACGAGGTGATGGAAAATATTGAAGTTTATCATGAGTTTTGGTTTGAGGAAGCCACAAATTTAGCAACCAAACTTGACATTCAAATGAAACTCCCAGGCAAGTTCCGGAGAGCCCAGCAAGGCAACCTGGGATCTCAGCTGACCTCCGAGAGTTACTATAAGGACACTCTCAGTGTTCCAACCGTAGAGCACATTATTCAGGAACTTAAAGACATTTTCTCAGAGCAGCACCTCAAAGCTCTGAAATGCCTGTCTCTGGTACCCTCAGTGATGGGGCAGCTCAAATTCAACACATCAGAAGAGCACCACGCTGACATGTACAGAAGCGACCTCCCCAATCCCGACACACTCTCTGCCGAGCTTCACTGTTGGAGAATCAAGTGGAAACACAGAGGAAAAGATATCGAGCTCCCGTCCACCATTTATGAAGCCCTCCATCTTCCTGACATCAAGTTTTTCCCTAATGTATATGCTTTGCTGAAGGTCCTGTGTATTCTCCCTGTGATGAAAGTTGAGAATGAGCGCTATGAAAATGGACGGAAGCGTCTCAAAGCATACCTGCGGAACACTCTGACAGACCAGAGGTCAAGCAATTTGGCTTTGCTTAACATAAATTTTGATATAAAACATGATTTAGATTTAATGGTGGACACATACATCAAACTCTATACAAATAAATCAGAGCTTCCTACAAATAATTCAGAAACCATTGAAAATACCTAAAAGATTTTTAAAATGGCTGTTGTCTTATTTTGCTGTTTGGAAGAGAAGCTGTAAGGTATAGTAGGCCAGTTAATAACTTGCTGATAGACCCAGTTTTACACACCATTAGCTGTTGGTAATCCATATCTTTAAATGGCCCCTGTTTGAACTCTCATGCTTTTAATACCTGTCTGTTCTTCCAGAAGTTGGCATTGGGAGTGCTAAGATGTCTCTCTGGTAGTGGCACTCTGTTAAAAAGTCTGCTAGTGGACTTTTAGTTAAAAGTCATTTTAGGGGCTGAAGAGATGGCTCAGTGGTTAAGAGCACTGATTGCTCTTCCAGAGGTCCTGAGTTCAATTCCCAGCAACCACGTGGTGGCTCACAACCATCTGTAAAGGGATCCGATGCCCTCTTCTGGTGTGTCTGAAGAGAGCAACAGTGTACTCATATACATAAATAAATAAAACTTTTTTTAAAGTCATTTTAGATATGACATTATCACTGTCCATCCAGTTGTCAGTTATTAAGTTATCAGGTCTTTGGAAAATGAATTTTGTGAGAGAAATACATTTTATAATGTGTCATGATGAAATACACCATTGGCTTTTGGAGTTAGAGGTGTTTCAAATCTGTGGTAGCAGCACTTGGAAGGCAGAGGCGTGAGGATAACAAGTTTTAGGCCAGCCTGAACAACATAGTGAAAGCTGTTTCAGAATACAAGTGAGGGCTGGGGTGGAGCTTAGTGTGGAGTGCTTGCCCAGCATATGCAGGCCCTAGGCTCTCGCCCCACTCGGGACTACAAAGGCAAAATCAACAGATGAGCTTGTAACGGGCAGTCACCAGAAGTAAGGAGCAGATTTCTGTGTGGATCATGTCAGGGCTGAAGAACCTCAGAGGAACAAGTTAAAGTAGGAGTGGCAGAGCCAGGCCCTGCTGCTCCTCATCGGACTGTTGCTGCTTAYGGTCCTGCTGAGCCCACATCTTCATAGGCTGTTTGCTCTTCACTTCTGCTTCATGGGGAAGACAGGCCAGAGGCCATCCGTGTAGGCAACTGACTTGTCTGTTTCCGTCTTCTCTTTACATGATTATGTCTACTGCCTTGTCTTGATTTATAAGCAAAACCTCCAGAAATAAATGTTTTGTGGTTTATCTAAAAATAATACAGAAAATATTGCTGTTATTTTTGGTGAATAAAATGAATTTTGTATAGTTTATTTCAATCTAAATAAAATGTGAATTTTGTTTAAATTTCAGGTGAGGTATTTTTGGTGGGTCAGAACACATTCTTGTATATTTTCTTAAAATGGCTATTTCATAATCAGCCTCATGCCTTTTATGATTCAAGATGAAGTATTTTCTAGCTTTTCTTCTTTTGGTTTGTGTTTTAAGGTGTAGGAAAATAATTAAAATCAAGAAGTTAAATGAGGCTTGGGATAGAGCTCTTGCTAGCATGTGCAAGGCCTAAGGTCACGCCTCAGGATTGCAAAAGCAAGCTATAGGTTGTTGGGGCTTGTGTTTACTGTTTGCTGCTGGTTAGAATGTTGCTGGGTGAATTGCATAATTGCCTCGGGGCTATTTTGTGTTGAAGTAAGTTAATGTTATTTGAGCTTCAGACAGCAGAACTGGATGCATGTACTGCAGCACTGGGTCAAGCCTGGTGTTTGTATCAAATAGGACACATTACCTATACCGGTTATAAAAAGCTGGGATTACTTCAGGTTGTTAGAGTTCTGTCCTTAACAGACTGACTAGTCTAGGGTGTCAGTTAAGGAGACCAGAGTTGGCCTGTTGTGTGTATCTAGTTCTTGGGACTCATACAAGTGTTATGACTAGCAGACTACCCAACCCAAGTCTGTTTCCTCCACCATAAGGTTGTGCTGTGGGGATTAGGTAATTTGTTGTCAATGACCTACTGCTGCCCAGACTTAATGGCTTAAACAAACAATTTTACTTTGCTTAGTTCTGAGGTTGGTTAAATGATTCTTTGCAAATATTATGTGGGCTTTGTGCCTTTGGTTGGCAGGCTTGCTGGGGTCTGGGTGTGATGGCCAGGTTTCTCCATGTAGTTCTTTACCTTACATCATTGTGGTTTTAGTGTACCAAGATGGCAAACCTTCAAAATCTGGACTCAGGAACTCACGGAGTATCGCTTATACCATGTACTGTCAAAGCAAATTGTTTGACTATCCTAAATGGAGAGAACAAGGTCCCCCATGCCCTCCCCCCAACACGTACACACAAACACAGCCACAGTTGCAAAATGGGTCCTGTTTTCAATCCACTATAACCACATGTCCAGAAGCCTTTAAAGGTGCCATCTTTTATGTTTGTGTATTCTAATTTGGGGCTCTTTGGAAAGTGTGAAAGCCTCATGCCTGCCCAGCAAGTCTTCTGCCAGAGCTACACCCTGGCAAAACCCCAGTTAAGAGATGTTTACATGCTAGGTGTGGTGGTGCATGGGGATCTTGGGGGGGGGGGCATCGCTGGGAGTTTGAAGCCAGCCTGGCCTACGCGCTTTCTGACCAGCCAAGGTTACAATAGTAAAACCCAGTTTCAATAAACAGAAAAAGGATTTTCACAAATGGATCCTTGATAGTGGTTTGAGTTTGTGGTGGTTGCACAGGTGAGAATGTCTTTTTTTCTAAATCTAGGTAGTTACAAAACAGAAGCTATGATAGCTAGTTATGTCATAAATATGCCAAGCTTCTCAGCTAAGTATTGGCAAGTATACCCAAAGAACTTACAACCTAGACTTAGCCTATGAGATTACAACCATCTTTAGTTTTTAAATATGTATTTTTTTTTAAATTTGATATATTGGGGGGGGGGTATGTGCATGTGTGCGTACAGGTGCCCTTGGAGTCCTGAGGGTGTTAGAAGCCCTTAAGCTGGAGTTAACAAGTGGTAATGAGCTGCTATATGTGTGTGCTGGGAACTGCCCGGTCTTCTGCAAGAGCAGTAAACTCTCTTGACCACCCAGCCATTTCTTCAGCCTCCTCAGCTGTACTTTTAAATAACCATGCCCACAAAACGCACAACTTCAGTAGATTAGATTTACTAAAGTTAAAGCAAAGGGGGGAAAAAAGAATCCTCGAAAACCTTGGTGAGTTTGAACAAAAAAGTGTATCTAGACAGCTTGCAAAATGTCATAAGAAATATATTCAAGAATTAACATTTAATCTAAGAATTTTTGCTCTTGACATTTACTCTCACTTCTGGGAGGAAAGTTACACAGCTGAATCCTCCTGTAGGTTGGTGGCCCTATAAAACAGGGGGGTAGACCCTTTATCCAAACTTGCATGTAATTTCTGTCGCATCGTAGACTCCATGAGGTCAGTATGAGTTTGAAGGCCTCTGGAGACCATCCCTCTGCAGTAGTTTAGCTGGATTTGGTTTGTTTTCATTTCTTCAGTGTGGGGGCACTTCTTAACTTCAGGCACAGGAAGGTTGTCCATCACTGTTTGTTAATATTTATATGATACTTAGGAGCTGACAAAGCACCTTCATTATCTCATTTATTTCCTAGAAAAACTTGGGCAGGTATTAGCCCCATTTTTCAGTTGAGAAAGCAACTGTTCAGAGATAAATTAATTGTTCCAAATTATAGCTAATGAGTGCCAGAACCAGGTACTTCAGCCCAGGCATTTGATCTTAAAATTGATTATGAAGGCCACTTCATTCTTACAGTTTATGAAGGAACTATTTGCCTTGGACATAGACTCCTTTTACCTTCTTGCTTCATCCATTGCCAGCGTTCAGCACAGCATCGAAAATGCACTCATTATAGTTGACATGGGCTCCTTGAAAAACGAAAAAAAAAGTTGGAGCCTGCAACTTCTGAGGCTTTACAAACGGGATGTAGAACCGCTGCCATCTTTGTTCAGCTGCCAAGATACTACCAAAAGGGGCTGTGGGTCCAGGGCCATTTATTTCATGAGAGTGGGTGCAGCTTTCTCCTGCCATCGTCAAAAGTTGCGCTAGCCAGCTTTCTGTGGCCAGGAAAGGCAAAGTAAWTTTTAGTATAGATTAGCATAAAAATATCTCCTAGATCAGCTTCAGGAAATAATTACTAACTTAGGAACAATAAGTCTGATCTGTAGGTTGGTAGTTAATTTCCAGAYCTGTTTTTATGCCCTGATTTCTCCCTGCGAATGCTATATAAATAGAATACACTACATGCCACTGTATTTGTGTCCATAAATTACTTGGACAGAGTGAACAACAGACTTCAAAACTAAGTAGAGGTAGTAAATCTGCCCCCTTTTTAATGAGTTTAAATTTACAGTAGTAGCTTGAACATCTGGAAGTTTAAAGTCCTAACTCGTTCCAAATGTTCAACAAGGATATACTGCAAAAGAGGATATTGTAATTGAGGGATCAAGAAAACCGTTGACTCAGTCTGAGTCCTTTCTATTTTTTTCTGTGTACATTAATCACTTCGCACCAGAGGCTGACAGCAAAGACGGGCTGGACCCAAATATCCGAGTTGACTGCTTACGTGAGTAGCCTTGGCAGGACAGTTGGAAGAGCGGTGAGTTTAAATGTTGCTGATTAACCTCTGGGATATAGTGGGCAGGGCTTCCATTCTCTCATCTGCTTTATTCATAAGGATGTAAGGATGGGGGGTTGAATCATTAAAACTGGACTTAGAAAAGTCACAACTTCTGACTTCTAAATTGTAATTTTGATTAATGGGTCTTGTAATTCAAGAATCTGGTCTGCAGCCAACACCTAGCACTAGACTAAGCATCCATTTAATGTAGTTAACGGGGTCCCGTGGGATGCTTGTGAGGTGCCGATTTGGTTTTCCTACAGCAGCAGGAGAGTTACTGATCACAGTAGCAGCCACTGTTAGCCGCTTGGTGTATGCAGGCCTGTGCCGAGGCCGTTTGCCTGGCCTGTCTTGTGAAGCCTCTACCCCACGAAGAGGACACATGTACTCCTTTCCCGGGTGAGAGTCCAAGACTCGAGTCAGACACCAAGTGAGCTATGGAACCAGGATTCCAGCATGGTGTGAAGGTTTGCAAATCTAATGTGTTAACTCTTGCTTGCTTCTTACACTAACTTGTTACATTGGACGGCTGCAGTGTTCCAACTATTTAGCCTCAGGCACCAGGCTAAGTATGACGGGAACAGAGGAGAAGGGAGCAGAGCCCATGCCCTGGATAGAAAGGTGAATACGATGCAATCCAGGCTTTGAGTGAGCTTAGTCATGTGGGCGAGATAGCCATGCAAGCAGGAGACTGCCAGAACCAGGGCTACAGGTAGATAAGGGGGTGACTGGCCATCCTAACTGGAGCGCATTTCACAATGTGATTGCACTCTCAAGATGGCATAGTGGGCTTTTTAGAACCAAGAGTGAAGGTTACCTTTACCCAGGAAACCTCAGGCTATGAGAAGAGGATTCTAGTCAGAGTGGGCAATATACCGTGTGGCACATCACCAGCCCCACTGCTCAGCCTTTACGTCGGCTTATATACCACTATCTATAGGGGCTTTCCTGGGTCAGGTAGCTCTTACTTATGCTCCTGGGTTTGCTGAGGTCATTCGCTGATGGAAGCCCTGTGAGAGTACCTGTGTGGTTGTTGGGTGCTTCTATCCTGAATCTCCCGGCATTGACATCACTGAGTACAGGATGTCAACAGGATGGACAACAGCGTTTGCAGAAGCCTTTAACTGCACTAGTTTCCCAAACATCACCTGTTTAAATGACCGAGTTATGATGGCACATAACCAGTCACTATCATTTCCGATAAAGATGTGGGGAACAAGTTAGAAGCCACCGAGAAACAGCGTTGCTGAGAGATGGACCTCTGAAAGCAGTGTTTACCAAGTAACTGAATGGCCCCAAATATTTTTAAGTTTCTCTTCTGCCTGGTGAAAACAGAACTGTTACTTTGACTGTTGTTCCCCAAGCAAATAGCATTAATAACTGCTATATCTTTTATGTAAGGTCCATGAGTAGCATGTAATGTTGCTTCCTGACACCAGCCATCATCTGTGCTACATTAAATTCTTCATAGTAGGGTATATTAGTCAGGGTTCTCTTAAAAAAAGCAACCTGGGACATGGACACACACACACACACACACACACTCTCTCTCTCCCCCCCACACTCCCTCCCCTACTCCCTCCTCCGAACCTGCACCCCCCCCAGTGTGTGTGTGTGTGTGTGTGTTGCTGGTGACCTGGAGGGTTCCTGTAGAACTGCTGATTTCTGTTTAGTCTACAATGGAATTCTGAAGAAGTTGAATATATTACCAGCTGCAGCAACAGGATAGATAGATAAACTTGCTAGTGAGAGTGAGGGCAAACAAGCAAAAAATAAAGTTTCCTTCGACATCCTTTATCTTGGCTGTACTGAGTATGGTCCAGATTTAGGGTGTGTCTAGCTGCTCCAAATAATAATTACAAATGTAGTCAAGTTGACAACTAAGATTAACCATTATGTAAAGATTGAGAGTCTACATAGACAGCCATTCATTTTGCAGAGGACTGAACAGGACAGCTTTCTCCAAATTCCACCCTGGATGGTGGCAGGGGTCAGGGGTGAGCACAAGTGTCCTGTGAATGCTGTGTTTTGTCACACCACACAGAAGACAGCCTGAATCATGTCTTGGCAGGTGAGCAGTGTCTGCCCTTTCAACTCTCACTAGTATAAACAGTAATCCTGGACCGCTGTCAGCTTTACAGGAGAGAGATTTATGAAGCAGGCCAGGCAGGGTCTGGGGTTAGTGCTTGGCACACTGCTGGGTTTAGTTACTATAAAAGTTTGCTCTAAAAATATCTGATATTGATTACATCTTTTTAAAAAAAAAAGTGCACGTGTGTGCATGAGTGCATTTACATATTTCTATAATGCTGTATGTCCTATAATTTGTTTTTCTTGTCTTAGACTCCAGTAGCATTCTGAAGGAGAAATTTCAGTATTATTTATGACAACATTTTTCTTCAAAAATATTTATTTCAGACCCCTTAGTATATATCATGCCAGCCGTTACTCTGGGAGTTTTGTCAGCAAAGGTTGGACCCTATAGGCAGTACGCTAGACTGCTCGCCCCTCAAGCTCACGTGCCTATTATCTATCATTCCCCGAGTTCCCACCCTCACTGCATCCCGGAGCCCAACCGTCACCACCTCTTTACCTTTCCATCTGAGCTCCTTTGTTGATGTGGACGACTCGAGTTCCTCCGCACTGAGGCCACTGATCATGAGTGAGCCCAGCGTGAACTTCGTGCCCACCAATGGCCTCACAGTCAATGATCCTCTTGGGCTTCTCCCTTTCACCAGCCTATGCAGAGAAGCATGTTCAAGATGCACTTTGAAAGCTGTTGGTAGAGCACTGTCCTAGCATATGAAAGGCCAAAATTCAATACCCAATACTACAAAAAACAAAACAAAAAACCAGTATCTGCAAGCCCTCAGCCTCATTCTTAGCTTGCTTTTTGTATTTTTCACCTCTTTGCTGTATGAATTTTATCTCCACGGAGGAGTTTTCTCCAAATCAGTTGTTCTCAGCCTGCGGGTCGTGAGCCCCTTTGGGAGTCGCATATCAGATATTTACATTATGATTCATAACAACAAAATTAGAGTTATAAATAGCAGTGAAGCAATTTTATGATTAAGGGTCACCACAACACGAGGAACTAACTGTATTAAATGGTCACAACATTAGGAAGGTTGAGAACCACTGCTGTAAATGTTCCCCAAACCAGGCTTCCTTCTCTAACAATGGCTTCTTTTTACAAGTTTGAGACCCAGGTCCGCTGTGGTTGCATTCCTAGCTCAGAGCAAACYTGGAAGGTACCAGCTGCCGTATGCCTTTTTAGTGAATGAGCAAGTGATGGCCTAAAACCAGTGGGGAATTCAAAGTGACTGAGGAGAGGAAAGTCACCAGGGATGAGGAGAGAAAGGGTTTTAGAAGCTGATCTAAAGCTTTGGAAGTACTGCTCAGGTCTGCCCATCTTTTTCTAGTCAAGGGTATTCAAGAGATGCTGAACTTAGAGTTCCAAACTCTGTGAACTGGTCAAGATCAGGGACTTGTACACAAGGGGAGTAGGGCAGCATCTATCTACCTTGCAGTTTCTTGGCATGTTTAGAAAGTGAGAGAYGCCGTCAAACTAGTTTGTCACTGCTAATTATGCTTATTAATAAAGTATGTCATTGGTATAGTCTTTCTCCTAAAATGTTCTTGAGATGTGATCCCTCTGGGTCCCCAAGGCTCCTTCACTCTAATGACCCTGGCATGGGACTCACCACCTTCCTCTGCTATGTAATACCTTTGTATTTACCACCATCTTCCTTTTCTAGTCAAGGAATCCATGCCTTGGGCTTCTCTTCTCAAACCATAGCCCATATAGTTTTCATTGCCCTCTTCAGAGCCTCTCATCAGAGAATGGTGGCAGACCGGAAACACTGAGTGAAAAGCTGTGTCCCTCTAAATGATCTGCCACACGGTGGCATTTCCCCCAGGGTGACAGCTTCTTTTCCTGCTTTGGAGTTTCCAGGAAGAGATGATTAAATTCAAAGGCAACTGCTGGTGATTTAAGATCTCTAGCAAATGGTGGGCTCACTTAAGGCTAAATTTTCTCTGCATAGCATGGGACTTATTATCCATGTGTTTAAATGATAGAAACCTGGCATTGGATTTAACATGCTGCTGGTCAAGCATTCTTCCACTGAGCCACATCCATGGCAATTAAATCAACTTTTGTCCCTCATACACTCGATGCTCACGTGTAGGAGGGACAGAATGTTCCTCACATGCCCCCTCTATGCCCGGCAAGCGTCAGATAATGTGGGTACATCACCTCACTTAAGGCCCACAGATCGATAACGTTGATGTGTTATCCCTACCAGTCAACCAAATATCACTTGCTTAAGGCCCAAGTCTGTGCAGAGCCAGAGTCTGCACTACCGTGCAGCCAGCCTCAGTCCCACTACGGGTCTTGAAAATACACCACAGACTTTATGTCTGCTCAGTCCTCACGATAGCTTCTCAGCGGAAGCTGCCGTCCTTGAGAGACTGGCTCATACCTGCTTTCCTCTGTTCTGTGGCTCTCTCACCACAGTCCTTTGCGCRCCACTGGGCTGGTTGGAGGGGTTCTAAGCTTAGCTGTGAAGACTTAAAGAACTGGTAGAGCATGCTGGGACAGCAAACCCACAATGTCGGTGTCATCTGTGGGAGGAGAGGCAAGGCTCCTCATCCTTGGAGAGGAAGAGGCTGCTGACCCTTTTCTGATGAGAGAGCAGAGGCGGGCCTGGGAGCTCGAGTGAGAGGGTGAGGGTCAGACAGCCTCAGGAGAAAGCAGGCGGTTAGATGAAGCCTTGCTGTGAGCTGCCTCTATAAGGGGCCGTTAGGGTTTTACCTGAGGAAAAAAAGGAAGTTCAATCATCTTGACTCTGCGCTCCAAAGGTTGCAGCCTGTGGCTGGCTGGCTGGCTCTCTCATTCCTGGGCCTATGTCAAGGAAGACACGGTACACAAAGAGTGTGGAGGAGCAAAGCTGCTCTCCTCGAGGGCGCCTGAATCAGGGAGGGTGCAAGGGGCTGTATACAGGATGTCCCCTTCAGAGCATGTCCCAGTGACCGGCTTCTAAGCTACTAACACATTTGCCAAATCCCAGTAGCCTGGTGAACTATGATCCAGTCAGGGACTGATCTGCTAAGAATCAAATTTTTGTATTATTCTACTGGGATAANAGGGGCCGTTAGGGTTTTACCTGAGGAAAAAAAGGAAGTTCAATCATCTTGACTCTGCGCTCCAAAGGTTGCAGCCTGTGGCTGGCTGGCTGGCTCTCTCATTCCTGGGCCTATGTCAAGGAAGACACGGTACACAAAGAGTGTGGAGGAGCAAAGCTGCTCTCCTCGAGGGCGCCTGAATCAGGGAGGGTGCAAGGGGCTGTATACAGGATGTCCCCTTCAGAGCATGTCCCAGTGACCGGCTTCTAAGCTACTAACACATTTGCCAAATCCCAGTAGCCTGGTGAACTATGATCCAGTCAGGGACTGATCTGCTAAGAATCAAATTTTTGTATTATTCTACTGGGATAAYGCATGAGCATTTTCCTTTAGTGCATGAGCTTTTGCTGAGCACGTGAAGCCCCACCATACCAGAAAGTGGAGCCTTGGGTGAATCACCTCGGCATGTGGCTCACCTGACTGCTTAGCTCCTGTCTGAACGCTATCTGTAAAGCAGGAGTGCATCTCACCTATGATGAGGGAGAAAATGCCCAAATGCTCGTAACACTCTAGTTCTTAGTTGGAACACTAAGAAACTTTTAGAAGGAATTAGAAAGGGTGAGGTTCACCTTACCTGGAAGTCTTGGACGTCAGAAGCAGGTGAGGATGCTGGCTGAAGTGGAAGCAAGACGGAGGAGCAACGATGCTTAGAGCAGGGGAAACGATCACCGGGCTCCTCCTCTGGATCTTCCTCCATTSGTGACTTCAGCCCTCATGGCTCATGGCCCGACTCTGGATTCTAAGAAGCTGGTGAAACGCGTTTGATTGAGTAAGAGCGTTCAAGGGAACAAAAAAGCATTTCTATCACACATGTACTGGTTTTAAGTTGCAGCTCGAGTCTGAGACATTAAATCAAAGGGCAATGTGTATCTTAGGATAGAGAGAGTAATGATCGGCCACTTTAGAGTTAGAAATATGGAATTCCAGACCAGCATCCCTGTCCCTGGTCCCCACAGACCAGCTTTGTTATTGCAGTGTGTTCTCATGATGCCCATAAAGTGCCTGGGTACCCGGTACCCGGAGAGCAGTCAAGGCTGATAAGAATCTCAGTGTCCATTCATTTTGGAAAGCGATCTGCAGAAACAGTACTCACCCGATTGGAAGCCACCGTTACTTCCCAAACAATGCTGTGCTTTTTGGCAGGTTCGCATGAGAGTGGCACGTCCCACYCAGGGTCTACTTTGCCCCTCATGTTATATTTGCCAGTGTCTGCAGACATTTTTGGCTTCCACAGCCATGGAGACTTCCAGCATCAAAGGAGCAGGGGCCAGGAGGACATCAACGTATCCTACAATGCTGGGGAGCCTCAAATACACGGGGCAGTATTAAAACAAGGAAAATAGACAGAGCCCAGGTGCCTGGGTCGGAACCCTAGCTGAATATCTTGTTTCCTTGACCTCTGTTCCTCAGTGGCCTTTGTTGAGAGGACTGACAACAGTATCTGCTGTGGCGTGTTAGGATGAAAAATAAGGGGGGGCACAGCACACTCGCAGCCAAGCCTGACAGCCCAAGTTTAACCCCAGGACCCATATGGTGGAAAGAGAGAACCAAACACACACACACACACACACACACACACACACACACACACACATTAAATGTAATTTTTAAAAGTTCTGTGAGGGTCCAGTGAAATCCAGAGTATGCTATTACTGTGGAACAATGGAAAGTCTTTCAAATACACTGTATCACTGTGATTGCCTCAGTCTCAATGCACTAAAAGAATGTTGAGGAGTGAAGCAATCCTCTCCAGGGCCAGGCTGTAACTGCAGCAGGGAGAGGAGMGAGAGGGAGGGCTCTCAGCAGCACACTGCAGGTCTGTGGTGGACCGTTTCTTAAGCACACCCTCAGCTGTGTATCTAAGAGTCCCCCGGGCTGTGCTGTTGTGTGAACTGGGCTTCGCGCTGCACATACCACTTTCCCCAGAGGAGTGCTCGGGAAGTCAGTGAGCATGCCTGCTCTGTAAACTCAGAAACGCAGTGCCTTGGCCAGGGATCTGTTCCTGCTCCAGCCTCAGTTTTCTCAATCATGAGATAAAGATGCCGGATTAGGAGGAGACAGGTTCCTAGTGCCTGCTCTAACCATGCAGGGATGAAAGTTATAGTAATACTAGCAAGCACGAAAGCAAAAGAATGTGGTCTTTTTGTTGTTGTTGTTTTTGGGTTTGGTTTGGTTTGGTTTGGTTTGGTTTGGTTTTGGTTTTTTCGAGACAGGGTTTCTCTGTGTAGCCCTGGCTGTTTTGGAACTCACTCTGTAGATTAGGCTGGCCTCGAACTCAGAAATCCACCTGCCTCTGCCTCCCAAGTGCTGGGGTTAAAGGCATGCGCCACCACCACCCAGCAAGAATGCTGTCTTTAAGTTATAGTAATACTAGCAAGGACGGTGTCAAGAAATTTACACAAATAAACTTCTGCACCCCTCAGAACAACCTTGCGAACGAAACACTGGATATTATGGCTATGAGTTGATGTCACCATGGCTCAGAGACTTTAAATGACTTACCAAAGAGCATGGAACACCAGATATACAGCACTCTTAGCTGGGACAGTCAGCAGCACCCCAAGCCAGAATACCCCAGAATTCTGGCAAGCTGAGGCGCCTAATTCTTGTGGCCTTTGACGAATGAATGTCAAGGGGAGAAATCATAAACTAGCTTGTTTGTCTCTGAGCGTGAGCATCCCTGCCTCACCCCTTCCTCCCCCCCCCCCCCCCCCCCCCCCCCCCCCCCCC
>BDUI01001000.1:40398-58858 GCA_002335545.1 Apodemus speciosus
TAGGTGGATTGTGTCTTTGGTGTTCCAAGATTCTTCATTGAGAGAGGCAGAGCAGAGAAGTTTTCCTGGTGTCCCTGCTAATGCCAATCCCTCCTGCTGACTTGTGTTGATTCAGCCAAGGCCGTATGTCCCTGCCAGGTCATGTTACTGCTTCTGCTATCTTGACAGTACTGGACTAGACTGCTGGTATAACCATGAAATATTTTCAAGTGGATGGAGTTGCTGTTGTTGTCCTGTGAATGAAACTCCTAATTTCCTGACAACAGAGATGGCATTTGCTCCAAAGAACCATTTCTAAACAGGTCCACATCTCCTGTATCACAATAACCTTTTTATTCACTACCTCGCGGTGGGTGGTGGGCTAGAAGGGAGGTTAAAGTATTAAAGAGCCATCATTAAAAGTAGTCTTTGAAAAATTAAAGTTACACTTTATATTGAGGTCTTTGATCCATTGGGACTTTTCTGTTGTATAATTTTGGATTCTTTGAAAAAAAAAATCAAATGTCCATAGGTGTGTAGATTTGTGTCTTGGTCTTCAGTTCAATTCCAATGATCTCCCTGTCTGTTTTTGTGCAAATGCCATGCTGTTTTTATTACTATAGTTTTGCAGTACAATTTGAAATAGGAATGGTGAGAACTCTAGCAGTTCTTTTATAATTCAGAATTGTTTTAGTTATTTCTGTATGTGTGGCCTACCTGCCTGCCTATCTGTGTTCATCTGTGTCTGTGTTTTGTTTTGTTTCACAAGAAGCTGAGAATTTTTCTATCAAGATCTGTGAAAGAATTGTTAGGGAATTTTGATGTGGATTGCATTATATTTTTAAAGTGAAAATTTCTGGTTTCTTTGGAGACTCAGATGTATCATGTGATGTTTTTCTGGAAGCTGTCTTATGAAAGAATGCTTTTGCTGAGAACAGACTCGTGGTGTTTCTCTAAAAGCAGCCTGGGAAGGGGGCATGTAATGTTTTGCTTGAGCAGACACCTGAAAGAACACATGATGTTTGAAAAGAGAACAAATATAACCCAACAGACAATAGATTATGGTGTGTGGTACTGGCATGCCTTTCCATTCTTTGATGGTCATTGTTGGTCTTTACTGATGCTGCCCTTTGCTGATGACACTGTATGGTATTGATTCACCTTGCCATTCTTTGCTGATCATTGTTTGTCATGACTTCATAGACAGAAATGCCACCAAAGTACTTCTAGTAGTATTCTGGCAGCTTCTTGCTGCTTCCACAGACTCAGCTCTCTGGCAGAGCCTCATGATTTCTTCTGGATTGAGCTGCCACTGCTGATTCATGTAAACTAAACTGCTGATATCCTCACAATGCGGGTTGGATTTGCTCCAAAGAACTATTTCTAAACAAGTCCATATCCTCTTTTGCTCTATTAACCTTTCCTTTCTACTATCTCTGGTGAGTGATGGGCTAAAGGGGAGGTTAAAGCATTTAAGAATCCTTATTAAAAATAAGTTTTTAAAAAAATCTAAGCCTACATATCCATAGATTGCTTTTGTTAGGATAAAAATTTTTTACTATGTTAATCCTAGTCATCCATGAGCATATGAGATCTTTTCATTTTCTATCTTCTTCATTTTCTTTCTTCAAAGACTTGAAGATTTTACAAGTCTTTTCCCATGCTTGGTTAGAGCACCCCGAGATATTTTACATTATTTGAAACTATTGTGAAGGCTGTTTTTTCTATGATTTCTTTTTCATTCTGCTTGTCATTTGTATAGAAGAGGAGTACTGAATATTTTAGTTAATTTTGTATACGGCTTGCTGAAAGATTTTATCAGCTATGTGAATTTCCCAGTGAACTTAAGGTCCCTCATGTTTGTGACTCTATTATCTGAATCGAAGATTATGTCATTACTTCCTTTCCAACTTGTCTCTCCCTGATATCCTTTAGTTTCTCACCACTTAGGTTTATGTTGGCTATAGACGCTTAAAAACTGTCTTTATTATCTTAAGTTATGTCCCTGTATCCATAATCTCTTCAGGTCTTTTAACCCGAACAGGTGCTGAATTTACTCAGAGGCCTTTTCTGCATCTGATAAGATGATCATGTAGGGTTTATCTTTCAGTTTATTTATATAGTAGATTAATTTATTGATTTTTGTATGTTTAACCATCCCTGTCTGTGTGGGATGAAGCCTACTTCTTCCTGGTGATTTCCTGAACTATAAAATTATTTTCTGTGATCGTTCATAACTATAATTTTGCTGCTGTTAGGAATTGTGAAAGGGTCATTCAGTGTCCCAAACAGGTCACGAACTATGTTCTCGTATTCAGTTTATGAGTATTGTTAGTATTTCTGCATGTGTTTGTAAGATAAATTGATCTGTAATTCTCTTTCTTTGCTGTATGTAATTTGGGTATCAGGGTAACTATAACTTTATAAAATAAATTGCACGGTGTTCCTTTTGTTTTTATTTTTCACATAATTAGAAGGGTGTTAGTGTTAGTTCTTCTTTGAAAGTCTGGTAGAATTCTGTGCTGAAACCATATAGCCCTAGGCTTTGTTTTTATTGGGAGATTTTGGTGACTGCTTCTATTTCCTTAGGGGTTATGAGTCTATTTATATGGTTTGTCTGATTTTGATGTAACTTTGGTAAGTGGTATGAATCAAGAAAATTCTGTGTCTTTTAGATTTTCCAATAGGTAGAGTCAGGTTTTTAAAGTATATCCCTATAATTCTATGAATTTCTTCAGTGTCTCTTGTTATGCCTACACACCCCTTTTCATTTCAGATTTTGTTAATTTGGATACTCTCTCTCTGCCTTTTAGTTAATTTTAACATGGTTTTGTCAATCTTATTGATTTTTTCAAAGAACTTACACTTTCTTATAAATATTTTTTATTAATTTTTTAATACAACCCATATTTTATTTCCCACCCCGACAGCCCCTGTCCACCCTCTGACTATTCCATATCCTATACCTCCTCCCCTGCCCCTGTCTCCTCAGGGATGTCCATTCCCCAAACCCCACCTGACTTCTAAACTCTCTGAGGCCTCCAGTCTCTTGAGAGTTAGGTGCATCATCTCTGAATTAATACAGACCTGGCAGTTCTCTATTGTATGTGTGTTTGGGGTCTCATATCAGTTGGTGTGTGCTGCCTGTTTGGTGGTCCAGTGTTTGAGAGATCTCAGGGATCCAGATTAATTGAGACTGCTGGTCCTCCTACAGGGTTGTCCTCAGCTTCATTCAGCCTTCCCTAACTCAACAGCAGGGGTCAGCTGCTTCTGTCCATTGGATGGGTGAAAATACCTGCATCTGACTCATTCAGCTACTTGTTGGGTCATCTGGAATACTGTCATGCTAGGTCCCTTTTTGTGACACTCCATGCCCTCAGTTATAGTTTCTGGCCTTGGAACATCCCCTTGAACTTGATCCTACTTTGGATTGGGCTCCTCTCCATTTCCATCCCTGTAATTTTGTGATTGCTGCCTCCCAAGTGGGACTGAGGAGTCCTCACTTGGGCACATCAGTTCGTTGACCATTTGGAGTTCTGTGGACTGTATCTCAGGTATTCTGTACTTGTTTTTAAAGTTATATCCTCTTATTAGTGAGTACATACCATTCATGTCCTTTTGCGTCTGAGTAACCTCACTCAGGATGATATTTTCTAGTTCTATCCATTTGCCTGCAAAGCTCAGGCTGTCCTTGTTCTTAATAGTTGAGTAGTATTTCACTGTGTAAATGAACCCCATTTTCTGTATCCATTCTTCTATCATGGGACATATAGGTTGTTTCCAGTTTCTGGCTATAACAAATAAGGCTGCTATGAACACAGTGGAACACGTGCCCCTGTGGCATGGTGGGGCATCTTTTGGGCACATTCCCAAGAGTGGTATAGCTGGGTCTTCAGGAAATCTATTTCTAATTCTCTGAGGAACTTACAGATTGATTTTTAGAGTGGTTTTACCATTTTGCAATCCCACAAGCAATGGGGCAGTGTTCCTCTTTTTGCACATCCTCTCCAACGTGAGTTGTCACCTGAGGTTTGGATTTTAGCCATTCTGATTGGTGTAAGGTGGAATTTCAGAGTCGTTTTAATTTGAATTTCTCTGATCACTAAGGACTTTGAACATTTTTTAGGTGCTTCTCAGCTGTTTGATATTCCTCAGTTGTCAATTCTCAGTTTAGTTTTATACCCCATTTTTGGATTGGTTTGCTTGGTTTTTTGGTGATTAGCTTCTTGAGTTATTTGTAAATTTTGGATATTAGCCCTCTATCTGATGTGGAATTAGGGAAGATTTTTCCCATACTGTAGGTTGTTCATTTGTCTTATGAACTATGTCCTTTGCCTTATAGAAGCTTTCCAGTTTCATGATATCCCACTTATCAATTCTTGATCATAGAGCATGAGCCATTAGAGTTCTGTTTAGGAAGAACTAACTCTGTTTCCAATTGATTCTTTGTATTCATCTTTGTTGATTTCAGGCCTAAGTTTGATTATTTCTTTTCATCTACTTATTTAGAATGTAATTCTTCATTTGTTCTAGAGAAGTGGTTTTCAACCTGCAGGTGATGACCCTTTTGGGGCACAGAACAGCACTTTCTCAATTCCTAATAGCCACAAAATTTCAGTTATAAAGTATAACAAAATAATTTAATAGTTGGGGGTCACCCCAACATAAGAAACTGTATTAAAGGGTCTCAGAATTAGGAAAGTTGAGAACCACTCTTCTAGAGCTTTCAAGTGTGATGTAAAGATGCTTAGTATGAGATAATCTTCAATTTTTTTGTAAGAACTTAATACTCTGATCCCGCCTACTAGAACTGCTTTCATTGTGTCTCATAAGTTTGGTTATTTTATGTATTCATTTTCATTCAATTCTAGAAACCCTTTCATTTCTTTCTTAACTTTTTTCTTGATCCATTTTTTACTTATTAGAGAACTGTTCAGTTTCCAGCAGTTTCTTGACTTTCTGATGTTTCTGTTGTTGATGATATTCAGCTTTAATTCATGGTGGTCAGATAGAATGCAGGGGATTATTTCACTTTTCTTCTATATATTGAAACATACTCTGCATCCATATATGTTGTCATTTTGGGGAAGGTTCCATGAGGCAAAGAGAACAAAGTGTATTACTTTTGTTCTTGTAGTAAATGTTCTATGGGCATTTGTTACATACATTTTGTTTGTGATGTCTTTTATATCTAGCATTTCTCTGTTTAGTTTTTGCCTGGTTGTACTGTCTATTGGTAAGAGTGTAGTATTGGAGTAACCAACTATCTGTATGTGAGGGTCAATATGTGATTTAAGATGTAGTAATGTTTCTTTTGTAAACTTGGGTGCCTTTTTGTTTGGGGCATAGATGTTAAGAATTGAAACATCATCTTTGTGGATTTTTCCTTTGATGAGTATGTAGTGTCCTTCCTATGATTAGTTTTTGTTTGATGTCTATTTTGTTAGATATTTAAATGGCTACACCTGCTTGCTACTAGTTCCATTTGCTTGGAATTTCTTTAACTAAATCTTTACTCTGAGCCGATAACTCTCTTTGATATTAAGATGTGTCTCATGTATGCAGCAGAAGGATGGATCCTGTCTCCATATCCATTTTGTTAGTTGTAACCTGTGTCTTGATACTGGGGAATTTAGTCTAGTGATATTGAGAACAATCAATGAACAATGACTGTTGATTCTGGCTATGTTGTTGTTATTGTTGTTGTTGTTGTTGTTGTTGGTGTTGGTGGTGGTGGTGGTGGTGGTGGTGGTGGTGGTGATTGTGTGTTTTCCTTCTTTGGGTTTTGGTTTTCTGATATTTATTTCCAGTGTTTTCACAGTTGCAGTTAACCTCCTTAAGTTGTAGTTTTATTTTTAGTGCCTTGTATAGGGCCAGATTTGTATATAAATATTGCTTGGATTTGGTTTTATCATGGAATGTTTTATTGTCTCAATAAATGATGATTGAAAGTTTTGTTGAGTATAGTCCTCTGGATTGGCATCTGTAGTCTCTAGAGTCTGCAGCATATTTGTCCTGGCCCTTCTGGTTTTTAGAATTTCCATTAAGAAGTGTCAGTGATTCTAACAGGTCTACTTTTATATGTTATTTGCTCTTTTTCTCTTGAAGATTTTAATATTCTTTCTTTTTTTCTGTGCATTTAATGTTTTAATTATTGTATAGTGGGGGGATTTTATTTTCTGCTCCAATCTATTTGATATCCTGTTTGCTTCTTGTGCTTATAAAGGCATTCTTTTTTAAGGCTAGGAATATTTTTATCTATGATTTTTTTGAAAATCATAGAAGCCCTTGACCTGGGTTTCCTCTCTTTTCTCTGTTCTTAGACTCGGCCTTTTCATACTGTCCCAGATTTCCTGGATGTTTTGTGTTGGGAGTTGTTGGTTTGTTTGTTTTTTTTGGTTTAGCATTTTCTTTGACTGACTGATACATCCATTTATTCTATCCTGTCATTAAGTAATGTCACTCCAATTTGACAACTTCAGAGTCCTTCTGAGATCTTGCTATCATCCTCTCTGTTACCATTGTGTTGAAGAAAAATTACTTTTATTTATAGTCAAAAATCACATACATGGGACAAAAGAATGATGCAGTGGATAAGAGTTTGTGCTGCTTTTGTAGAGGACCCAAGTTCTGTTCACAGTACCTATACTGGGCAGCTCATAATGAATGAATCACCTGTACTCTCAACTCCAGGGGATCCAATGCACTCTTCTAACCTTATATAGAAGACATCTATAAGCATTTGTTGCAGGTGTGTGTGCATGTGTGTGTGCACAAATGAAAATAAAAGTATTTATAAAAATAGTACAACATGCTAGATAATACAATAGCTTTTGGGGCAGTTTATTTATTAACAAATTATATTCCAAATTAGGCAATAAGAATCCTCGGTAGAATTCAGCTTGACTGGAATAGAGAGGTAAACATGTTCACATCTAGAAGAGTTTACCATCAGGACTCCTTGTTCCTTTGCACAGTAAGTCTGGTGGGTTCTGATAAGTTAAGCAATTATTACCAACTGGTTACCATGTATCTTCTCATGCAAAACAGACTGTAAAATTACAGTCTAGCCTTTAATGGTACTAAGGCTACATCATTGAAAGGAGATGTCTCAGTCAGTAAAGGGCAAGCCATACAAGAACGAGGAACTGAATTGATGTTCCTAGCATCTATATAAAAGCCAGCTGTTATAACAAGAGGATCCCAGGAAGAAGTCATTGTCTAAGCAGGCTTCACTAGACAGGAACAGTTCAGAGAGAGACCTTATCTCAAGAAACAAGGTTTTGGCAAATACATTTAATCCTGGCACTTGGGAGACAAGGTAGGTGGATCTCTGTAAGTTCATAGTCAGACTTATCTACATAGGGAGTTCCAGGCCCTATGTACACAGGAATCCCCTTTCTCAAATGAGAGAGGGGGAGGGAAGAAAGAGAAGAATAGGAAAAAGAAGAGAAAAAGATGGAAATCAATTGCAGAACGTATTTAATGTTGACCTCTGGCTTCACATGCATATTCATAGATGTGCACCACTTTGGAAGGTTGTCTGGAAGTAACATGGTGTGGCTGTATCACTAGTCCATTAGGCCAGCAATAACACAACTCTTACAGGCAAACAGCCTTCCTCTCGCATTACCTATCTGCTGTACAGTAACCAATTATTCTCTACTACTTAGAACTTCAGACAGGCAATGTTTGCTTCATAAAGATCCTACAAGTCCTGACTAAGCTGAGTGGTTCTGTACCAGGTTCTCTCATGAAACTTCAGTTCTGTTGTGGTTCAGCCATGTCAGTTTAACTGACAAACAGCACATGTGGAAAGGTTCACAGAGTTAAAATGAAGCAAGAAAGAGGAATGAGCAAGGCACCCTCTTATACCAAATCACTCTGTGAGGCAAGTGTGGCAGCACACACTGGGGGTCTCAGTGCTCAGGAGAGAGAGATGAAAGAGGACTTCAAAGTCACCTGTAGCCCCTGTAGTCAAGCCTCATACTGGGTACCATTCTAATGGAGGCAGTCAGTCAGTCATCATGGGAACCATGACAGGGGTAGAGAGGATGATTATAGGAAAGGCAAGAAGAATATGCAAGACACAGATATGGGAGGTCTTCAGGTCACTACCATACGAACACCAAATGTATTTTTTGAGTGGCTTTTAAAGGCAAGCAACACAAAGCATGACCAATTACAGGAAGAAAAACAATGACCACAAATCCTTACATGGCAAGTTTATAGTATACAGTATGTGTTTGACTAAGGTCATTTTCTCCAGGCAAGAGATAGTCTCTCAAGGACATATGTGTAAGCAGAGGGACTTGGCAGGTATAACTCATGTCTTAACTAAAATAAAGGCAGAATCTGGTAGACTCATTCTTGATTAATTATAAACAAGATGTTAGCACAAGTACACTCCACAAGCATTCCTCACACTCTCCTCAGTTTCATATGTACAGTTTCCTCTGTGTTAGTGGTGAATCTCCCTATGCCTGAATCCCAGAATTGCTTTGTCAAATGTCCTACCTTCTCTTATACCTTCTGCTAAATTATTATTATTATTATTATTATTATTATTATTATTATTATTAATCTTTCCATTTGATTACATCTCAAATGATATCCCATTTCCAAGTTACCCCTCCACAAACCCTCCATCCTACAACTGCCCACTCCATCCTCAACTTTGCCTTTTTGAAGGTCCTTCCTTACCCACATACCCTCACCTGCCCCACTAATCCAGAATCCCCCTATCCTAGGGCACCAAACCACCACAGGACCGAAGTGATGTCAGACAAGGCTATCATCCGCTACATATGTATCTGGAGCCATAGATCCCTCCCTGTATACTCTTTCTTTGGCGGTCTAGTTCCTAGGAACACTGGGTATTCCAGCTAGTCAACGTTATACTTCCTATGGGGATGCAATCCCTCTCGCTACTCCAGGCCTTCTGAAAGCTAAACCACTCTGAGCTCAGTCTGATGGTTGGCTCCAAGCATCCACATCTGCAATGGTCAGTTGCTGGCAGAACCTCCTAAGGAAAAGCCACACCAGGATCCTGTCAGCGAGCACCTCTCTCTGCAAAATTAACAGTTTTGGGGGTTGGTATCTGTAGATAGGATGGATCCCAAGGTGGATCAGTTCCCTGGATTGCACTTCCTTCAGGCTCTGCTCCATTTTATTGTCCCTGGCTTTTTATCAGAGAGTAAAATTTCTGCATTAAAAATTTTGAGATTGGTGGGTGGCCACATTCCTCTGCCTGGGACCTTGCCTATCAACTGGAGGTGGTATCTACAGGTCCTATCATCCTTCACTGCACACATTTCTGCTAAAGTCATCCCTGTTTGGTCCTGGGAGCCTCACTTTCCCTGATGTCTGGGTCACTCCAATGGTTATCCTCAGTTTCTCTTCCCCCACTGTTACATATTTTCATTTGATTTCCTGAACCTCTATACTGCTCTCCAGTCACCTCTAGTATTGGTGATACTGACACCCCTTATTTCCTCCCAATCCTCTCTCTCCTATATTACCTTTACTCCACGTTCCTCAATCACCCTGTTTCCCCCTTGATTACCCTCTTCCCCCCTCAATACAGGACTGAAACATCCACACCCTGATCTTTCTTCCTCCTAAGCTCCATATGGTCTGAGGGTTGTATCATAGGCATTGTGAACTTTTGGGCTAATTTCCAGTTATTACTGAGTACAAACCATGTGTGTTCTTTTGTGTTTGGGATACTTAACTCAGGATGATATTTTCTAGTTCCATCCATTTGCCTGCAAATTTCATGAAGTTATTATTTTAATAATTGAGTAGCACTCCATTTCATGTAAATGTATTACATTTTCTGTATCCATTCTTCTGTTGAGGGACATCTGGGTTGTTTCTGGCTTCTGGCTATTATAAATAAGGCAGTTATAAACATAGTAGAGCATTTGTCCTGTTATTTGGTGGAGCATCTTTTGGGTATATAACCAGTAGTGGTATAGCTGGGGCTTAAAGTAGAATTATTTCCAATATATTCAGGAACCACCTAATTGATTTCCAAAGTGGTTTTACTATCTTGAAGTCTTACCAGGAATGGAGGAGTGTTTATCTTTCCCCACATCCTCACCAACACCTGCTGTCATCTGCATTTTTTATCTTAGTTATTCTGATTGGTGTGAGGTGGAATCTCAGGGTCATTTTGATTTGCATTTCCCTGATGACTAAGGATGTTGAACATTTCTTAAAGTGCTTCTCAGCCATTTGTGATTCCTCAGAGCAGAATTCTTTATCTCTGTACCTCATTTTTAATAGGGTTATTTGGTTCTCTGGAGTCTAACTTCTTGAGTTCACTGTGTATTTTAGATATGAGCCCTCTATCATATGAAGGGTTGGTAAAGGTCTTTTCTCAATCTGTGTGTTGTAATTTTGTCCTATTGACAGTGTCCTTTGCCTTTCAGAAGCTTTGCAATTTTATGATCTTATTTTGTCGACTGTTGATCTTAGAACACAAGTCATTGGTGTTCTGTTCAGGAAAATTTCCCTTGTGTCCATGTGTTTGATGCTCTTCCTTACTTTCTCTTCTATTAGATTAAGTTAATCTGGTTTTATGTGGAGGTCCTTGATCCACTTGGACTTGAGCTTTGTACAAGGAGATAAGAATGGATAAATAAACATTCTTCTACATGCTGGTTGCCAGTTGGACCAGTACCATTTGTTGAAAATGCTGTATTTTTTCCACTAGATGGTTTTAGCTTCTTTGTCAAAGACCAAGTGACCATAGGTGTATGGATTCATTTCTGGGTCTTCAATTCTATTCCATTGATCTACTTGCATGCCACTATACCAATATCATGAGGTTTTTATCACTATTGCTTGAGGTTAGGGATGGCAATTCCCCAGGAGTTTTTTATTGTTGAGAATAGATTTTGCTATCCTGGGTTTTTGGTATTTCAAATTAATTTGAGAATTTATCTTTCTTTTCTTTTCTTTTTTTTTTGATTTTTTTGAGACAGGGTTTCTCTGTGTAGTCCTGGCTGTCCTGGAACTCACTCTGTAGACCAGGCTGGCCTTGAACTCAGAAATCCACCTGCCTCTGCCTCCCAAGTGCTGGGATTAAAGGTGTGTGCCACCACCGCCCGGCGATTTCTCTTTCTAACTCTATGAAGAATTGAGTGGGAATTTTGATGGGAACTGCATTGAAAATGTAGATTGCTTTCAGTAAATGGCCATTTTTGCTATATTATTTAAGCCAGTCCATGAGCATGAGCTCTTCTGAGCTCTTCAATTTCTTTCTTCAGGGATTTGAAGTTCTTGTCATACAGAAATTTCATTTGCTTGGTTAGAGTCACACCAAGGTATTTTATATTATTTGTGAGTATTATGAGGGGTATTGATTCTCTCATTTTTTTAGCTCTTTTATCCTTTGAGTTGAGCATGGTTACAGATTTGTTAGAGTTAATTTTATATCCAGCCACTTTGCTGAAGTTGTTTATCACCTCCAGGAGCTCTCTGGTAGAATTTTTGGTGACACTTAAGTATACTATCATATCATCTGCAAATTGTGATATCTTGACTTCCTCCTTCCCAATTTTTATCCCTTTGATTTCCTTTTGCTGTCTAATTGCTCTGGCTAGAACTTCAAATATTGTATTGAACAGATAGGGAGAGAGTGGGTAGCCTTGTCTTGCCCCTGAGTTTAATGGGATTGCTTCTGAGTTTCTCTCCATTTGGTTGGCTACTGGTTTGTTCTGTATACTCTGTTTATTATATATAGGTATAGACCTTGTATTCCTGATCTTCCCAATACCATTGTGGGATGAATAAAACAAAAAACAACTAACCAACCAACAAAAAAAATGGGAAAATATTTGGTCACAAGAGAGAATTCACTTAGTTTATAAGACCCAGGAGCAGAAATAAGATCAGGAAATGTCCTGGCCGCTTCCTGAAACATTGTAGGCCTGTGTACCAGAGGCTTTCCACAGAGATCTCTGGCCCATCCAGGTATGAGGGTTCAGGCAAGTGGGTAGAATGCCAGCAGGAATGGGAAGTTGCTTCCACTGCCTCCTTTTCTGCAGCTGGCTCCAACTCTGTCTCTCATCTCAGATACTCCATGTAGCCCTGCACTGTCAAACTGAGCTGGGCTGATGAGAAGCCAACTAACCAGTGAGGAGTGCATGGGAGCTTCAGGCAGCACTTTGGGGTGATCAGACAGCTTCCCAAGTGGCAGTATTACAGCACTTATGACAGAAGCTCTCAGACAATGGTCTAGTTATCACACACCACTATTCCTTCCAGATAGCCTTCTTATATAAAGTTTTGGGGTGGGTCAGGGTCTGACAACAGGTACTTCTCATTGGCTTAGTCTGAGAGCTTAGAGATACCTTATCTGCATGTGGGAGGGCTTGGTGCTGCTCTCATTTGACTGATGGCCACAGATGTCTCATGAGGAGGGTGGGGGGGTGTTGTGGGAAACTGTGGCAAGGACATGGCCAAAAGCCTGCTGTTCATTGCAGGTGACAGTCACTTGCTGGACCACCAGAGTATTAAGCCTGTGCTCAAACACAGACCAGGCTGCCTATCAAAGCTCACCATGCCATATCTCTCCCCTTTTATTTTCATAAAATATTATGAATCCCAAATGTTTTGGGATTAAAGAACACTTCCAAATGAATGGACCAAAGAAAAAATATCTTCAAAAATGTTAGACATTGAAAAACATGCAAATAAAATTTAGCTTACTAAAAATTCCCAGGTATTCCAGGCAGTGGTGGTGCATACCTTTAATCCCAGCACTTGGGAGGCAGAGGCAGGTGGATTTCTGAGTTCGAGGCCAGCCTGGTCTAGAGTACATTCTAGGACAACCAGGACTATACGGAGAAACCCTGTCTCAAAAAACCAAAAAAAAAAAAAAAAAAATCCCAGATAAACCAAGAAAGGTAAGCAGGAACTCTGTGTCCACTAGTGCACGTCTGAGGAAAGAGTCCTGGAATTAAGGAATTTGGCTACCAATTTCTGTAACAAAATACCTGAGAAAATTCAAAGGGACTCCGTTCACATTTGCTTGGCCTTGTTACTTTGCATTTATGAATCTCCACATATCAAAATGGACATGTGTAGAACATAGGTCTGTTTACCACATGGGATCCTGAAAGCAAAAGCAAGTACAGGAGAGGGAATGAGAGTCCAAAATCTCCCACAGGATCTGCTTGTGACCTGACATCTTTGCACTTAGCCTTACTCCCAGACATCCCACTACTTCCCAGTAGCATCCAGACTTGTAACACATGAACCTGAAGCACAAGTACCAGAAATCCCTGAGTAAGCATTAATACTAATCCCATTGACATTAAAAGAATGATATCAAGTGCTGGAATGATGGCTAAGTGGTGTAGATGCTGGCTGTTATTCCAGAGGACCTGGTTTGGTTCCCAGCAGTCACATAGCAGCTAACATCTATAACTCCAATTCCAGAGGATATAGTGCCATTATATGGTTTTCCAGGAACTGCACACATATAGCACACAGACAATCATATAGGCTAGCACCCATACACATAAGTAAAAATCTCAAAAAATTAAAAATGGCAAAATAATGCTATGAAGAAATCTCACAAGTTCAAAAACCTAAATGAAACAGACCAGTTTTTTTTATATATTTTTGTTCACTTTTATTTCATGTGTACTGGTGTTTGTTCTACATGTATGATTGTATGAGGGAATTGGATCCACTGTACTTGAGTTACAGACATTTATGAGCTGCCATGTGGCTGCTGGGAATTGAACCTCTGTCCTTTGGAAGAACAGCCAATGCTCTTAAACACGGAGCTATCTCTCCAGATCCATTCGTTTAAAGACACAATCTATTTGGAGACTTATGGAAGAAGAAATGGTCTGAACAAGCAAAGACCAAGTTGGGTCTTTTCTTCAGATATGCTCATATCAAGGACTATGTTGTAAGAAAGGAAGCTTAGCACAGGCATGCAGGACTGGGTGGGCATTTGTTGGAGTTTTTCTGATTAACATAGAGAATTTCATAGAACAGCCATAGAAAAAAGTCTCTATGATTGTGACATCACAAGACACAAAGGGCCATTATGGAATGACCACAGATTATGTTAACAAAAGTGTTGTTCTAACCACAAAATGACTCACACTGTGTGCTCCAAGATGATGACATGAGTGGCCAGTCAGAGCTCAAGCTTTGTCTGTTCCCTTCTTCCATCTGGATACATTCAAAGAGCCAACAACAAGCATCCTGAATAGCAGTATCCCATCTGAAGCAGCAGTTAAACCCCAATTCCTTTCCAACACCACCCAAAGAAAACTCTGAGCTTGCCATAATTTTCTTTTATCAGCTTCCAGCTGAAATACCCCACAAACATTCTCCCTATTCGCCCCCTTTTTTAATCAGAAGTAAGAGTAGCTATGTTTGTGGTGTCTTATGTTGAGAAGACATTCACGATTGAAATAAAGTGATTTGATTGAAACACGTTATGTGAGCAAGAGAGATAGCTTAGCTGTCACTTGCCTGAGGACCCAGATTTGGTTTCCAGGACCCACATTGGGTGAATGATATACACATGTAACTCAAATTTACAGAGTTCTCTTCCATTCTTTTTGGACACCCACATACTTGTGGTACACACACATATATACATGTGGTACATGTGTACATGTACACAAACACACACATTTTAAATCTTTAACAAAAAGATGTTTTCTGTTTATTTTGGTGTGACTAGGGAATCAACCTGAACCTCGCATGTGCTCAGGAAGAACTCTGCAACTGACCTGCAAACTTGGTATCCAAATACCTTATCTATAACCTGGATTTTATTCTCCCAAGAAAAATAGCACATGCTTGACAAACAAAAAATCTCTAAGTTTCACACAGTAGAATAAATAAAATAATTTTTGGAAATTAATTATGCATGTGTTTTTCTTACACTTATTGGTGAATGGAGATTCATGGTAAGCACTTTGCCTAAAGCCCCTTTCATGTCCCTGTTCCTCAGACTGTAGATGAAAGGGTTCAGCATGGGGGTCACTACTGTGAACATCATGGCAGCTGCCATGTCCCTSCCAGCTGAGTGAGAGGATGAGGGGTTGAAATACAGGGAGATGATGGTGCCATAGAAGAGGCAGACCACAGCCAGGTGGGAGCCACAGGTGGAGAAGGCTTTCCATCCTCCCCTAGAGGATGAGACTCTCAGGACTGCACAGATGATGTGGATGTATGAGATCAGGATACAGACAAATGGGGTGACTATGATCATAGTTCCTTCTGTAAGAATCATCAGCTCATTGAGATGAGTGTCTGAACAGGAGAGTTTCAAGAGAGGAGTCAAATCACAGAAGAAATGGGGGATGATGTTGTCCCCACAAAAATATAATTGAGCCATGAGCAGCGTGTGCAACAGAGCATTCAGGGTGCCTATCACCCATGATCCCACAACAAGAAGGGCACAGAGTTGATGTGTCATCTTTACTGTGTAATGTAAAGGGTGACAAATGGCCACATATCGGTCATAGGCCATCACAGCCAGCAGGAAATTGTCCATGTCAGCAAACAGAGAGACAAAATACATCTGTGTGAGACACCCAGAGAATGAAATGGCCTGACTTTCCAGTATATGGTTGGCCAGAACCTTAGGGACAGTGGTGGAGGAGAAGGAGACATCCACAAAGGACAGGTTGCTGAGGAAGAAGTACATGGGGGTGTGTAGATTGAAATCTGTGCTGATGGCCAGGATGATGAGCAGGTTTCCCAGCACAGTGGCCAGGTACATAAYGAGGAAGAACAGGAAGAGGAGCTGCTGCTGCTGCTGGGGTTGCATGGAGAGTCCCAGGAGAAGGAACTCRGAGACACTTGACTGGTTGATGTTGCTCATGGGTCTGAGCACAGCTACAGAACAGAGAAGCAGAGGTCAGAAGTTCATCTTCAGGATTCAATGCTACAATCAGGTTCACATTAATCCTGAATTAGAGTATCTGAATTAAGATCCATTCCTATTTTCCACATTCTCAATTTACAAATCCCAGTTTTATGTCCTGTTGCTTCCCCAGAGCCACCCATTTAGTCTTATTGAATATAACATCAAAGCATTCCTGTACATGCACTGCTCTTACCTGTATCTGGTAACATTTCCAATCTTCTTTCCACTCCTTGGAAGCTTAAAGGAGAAGAGATGTAGCCAGGTATTGTATTGATCTCAAGTTCCAACTAGTGGGCCTGTGACTCCTGCTGCTGCCACCTCTGTGGGAAAGAGTGAGTAGCACTTGTTGCAGAAGAAACATTGGTATCTCTTCTAGCCTGAAAATACCTGAATAGGCCAGTTGTATCTCTTTTGCCTTGCAGTTGCTGGACAATCTTGTTCTTTATTCTAAGGAATGGAAAATCTTGGGAATATAGGAAGGTTCTGGAAGGTGAAGAGTGGATGATCACCATCCCAGTGCTTTGTATTAGAAGGAGGTGGACCTGTGACTATTGCTTCTGGCCTCTGTGTGGAAGAGAGTGAACAACACATATTGCAGAAGAAACATTGGCATCTATGCTACTCTGAAAATACCTAGACAGGCATTATTGTTTTACCATGGAGTTATTGGGCAATAACATTATTTATTCTAAGTATTGGAAAGTCTGGGGAATATAGGAGGGTTCTGAGAAGGTGAAGAGTGGATGATCACCAGTCCAGCTCTCTGTATCAGAAGGAGGTATGGGAAAATTAGAAAGGTATTTACTGCAGCATGGAGTTCCACAGGGGATAGATTCCCTGAGCATCTCATTAAAGACCAGCAGAAAGGAGTGGTGTAAGCCAGCTCTTGGTCCCTCTTGACCAACAACAATGAAACAAATCATCTAAGCTCACAGTCAGAAAGTGGGGATGAAGCAATCTGTGTGGAGACAAATCCCAGAGAGAATTCCCTGAGACTGATCTAAGCATTTAGGGTTGTAGAATTGGTCCCCATCCTTCTTCCTCTCAGCAGAGAAAGTGAAGTTATGGCACTATCTGAGGGAAAATCCTCTCTTCCTCACATTTGGTCACTTACCACATAGAGTTTATGGCTCATTTGCTTATTGGAAGCCCTGGGAGTAACTGGCATTACAGGGTCAGGCTCCATCCTATATAATATCCAGTGTAAGATTCAAGGAGAGAAAAGCTAGATGGCAGCGTGTGTAGTCCTCCATGGCTGAATTCGGCCTGTGTTCAGAGAACCCACATCTTTGGGAATGGTGTCTTCCCAGCCCATAGTGTCATGTGCATTTCTGGACATGTATAGACTCTGCTGTGCAACTCAAACAGCTTCATTTATATACCAAGTCCCTTCCCCAGAGAAGAATCCTGACAGCACATAGAAACCTATCATGGGGACATCCTCAGTGTGATTTGTCCTGTCCATGTACATCCAGAATCTTATATCCTTTTCCCACATGATTGACAGATGAACTAGCAAAATTCTAAGAGATAACAACAAAAACTCCAAACACACAGAGAGGAGTAGAAGATAACTGAGGAAAGTCCTACTGGCTGTTGAGTTCAGGATTCTGGGTACTTCTAATGATAAGATAGATGAGGCCTTCATTCCCATTCAGTGTCAAACAGTAAAAGCCAGTCTTTCTCAGCTCAGCCTGGGAAAGAGTTGATAAAAATGATACCTTGTGCTGGCTTATACCTCTTTTCCAGACTCACTAAAGTCTGAGCCAAGAAGATTGCTATCATTTTCAAGGCTAGCCTTATCTACCATACGAGACCCTGTCTCATAAATAGCAAAGCAGCACAAAGGAAAAGAGACATTAGAAGCTGGAAAGATGGCTCAGTGGTTTAGAGCATTTTTCACTTCTGCAGAGGGACCAGGTTCAACTTGCACCCCAGAAACAAACAAACAAACAAATAAATAAATAAAATAGGATAACAAAGTTTAAGGGAATAGATGAAATGATATTAGCTATTAGTTAATTCTTGGATCCATGTGCTTAAACATTTGTGCTTTCCTTAACGTATGTTTGAAATTATCTAGAATGAAATTCTTAGTTTAAAATAACTTTTGCTGGTCATGGTTGTCCATGCCTTTACTCCCAGTTCTTGGAGAATAGAAGCAAGTGAGTTCCTTTGAATTTGAAGCCAGTCTRGGCTACACAGTGAGACCTGCCATAAGAAATAAAGAGAATCATAATGACTTTAGCAAACTTGGAAGGTGTTTCAGTAGGTAAAGTATTTGCTGTATAAGCTTAAAGACCACAGTTCAGATTCCAGTGTGTGTGTGTGTGTGTGTGTGTGTGTGTGTGTGTGTGTGTGTGTGTGTACCAGCCTGAAATCTTATTGCAAGAGGCAGAGAAGTGATCCTGGGGGAAAATGGTTAGATAAACTAGCTGAGTCAGCAAGCTGTGTGTTCAGTGAGAGAGCCTACCTCTGTACAAAATGAGGAAAGAGATCAAAGAGGATACCTCCACTAATGTCCAAATTAGTCGTGTGTGTGTGTGTGTGTGTGTGTGTGTGTGT
>BDUI01001000.1:60326-70437 GCA_002335545.1 Apodemus speciosus
TGTACCAGCTTGCAATCCCACCAGCAGTGGAGGAGTGTTCCTCTTTCTCCATATCCTCGCCAACACCTGCTGTTTCCTGAGTTTTTGATCTTAGCCATTCTGAATTCTTTATTTGTATGAGTATGTAAGAGGTCCTTGAGCTCACACACAAGCGTAGGTAGCTGTAAATGTTAATCACACAGGGATGTCTCTTCAAAAGGAGAGACCTATTAGCTGTTTTCCTCCCAGAAAACTTAGAGAGGATGTGTTAATAGCCTTTGGCTCTCTGTATGGCCAGGCCACATTTGTCACCCAGACCCATCATAAGCTTCTTAATCTTCAACCTGCTTCCTCAGTTAATCTATGGATCCAATCTTTATGGAAGATATCACTTGTACTATAGGAGTTTCCATGTAGTCATGTCTTAAGCCTTTTTATGCACATGGGACTGAGTTAGTTTTCCTGAGGAAACTTTTTTCTCAATTCTCCTTTCTTTATTATGTCTAAAATAAACTTCTTGGTATCAGACTCTCAAGGTTGAACCAATGATTGCTAATGAGTCATGTTGAACTCTATTGAACTCTCTTTTAAAAATGTTCCTTGGATTGTTGCTTTGATGGCCTTGGGATCATGAAGAGGTCACAGAGACCATTTTATGAGTGTTTGGCTTGCATGCATATATTTGCATCACATGCATGCCTGGTGCCAATGGATACCAGAAGARGAATTCATATCTCCTGTAAATGGTGTTTTCGATGGTTGTGAGTTGCAGTGTAGGTGCCGGGAATCAAACACTGGTCCTCTCAAAAAGCAATCATTATTCTTTCTTCTGAGCCTCCCTCTAGATCAGGTGCCTTAGTGGACTTTATTTCTTCCTGTATAGTAATTCAGTGTGGTGTAAAGTGCTAGTTTATCAGCTCATTTGCTCAACAAAGTGGAAGAGAGTTTTTACTAACTTCAGAGCCCTGTCAGAGCGATGACAGACTGACTGAAAACTATTTTTCATGAGATATCCATCATGGAATTCAGAATGTTAGAGGGATATACTGCATAAAATATCTCAATACAAAATAAGCAAACATACAGTAGAAAGAAACAAATACAGCAGAGGGAACCAGAACCTTAGTATGCAGTGATATGTTTCCAAAATATCCACATTTCAACAACAAAATGGAAGATTGCAAAGAAACAGGGAAGTATGACCTTTAGAGCAGAAAAACAAGCAACAAGAAGGCCTCTGGAAAGAGCAGAAGCCATCTTTAACAAAAATATCACCAAGTAGCCATTGTAAAAAAGTTGGCAGTTGGAACAGAGAACAATATTGAAGTATTATACAAAAGGATGAAGACATTGTCAAGTAGTGAATGAAGAGTCAAAAATTATGGGGAAATTTCAAATGGAAATTCTGAGTTGCAAAGTAAAAATGGATATAAACTGTTCAGTAAATGGGTTGTACTAATTTGAACCAGATAAATTAATAATTGGTAAGTTTGCAAATATTTACATAGAGATTGTGGAAGTTGAAGAAAAGAGGATGAGGAAAAAATGAATACAGGGTCACGTATAGACAATGTTCTTGCATAAAATATATACAATAAGAACTCTTATGGGAGAGAAAGGAAAAGACAAACTATGATGAAATAATGGCTGAAAATTCAAATTAAACAATCAGCTGGCTCAAGCAGAGGCCACACACCTTCCAGTTTGCACCTGTGCATGGTGCAGAGCCTCTGCTCTGGATCCAAACAAATAGAGCCCACACCCCAGTTGTAGCTCCACTCCCCAGGTATTCAGACACATCTAGGATCACAGGTGAGACCCCAAACCTCACCCCAATACCCAACATAACCTGGACCCATGGGACTCTGGGACTCAGATAGACTGCCCTGCAAGAGACCCTCACTCCTTCCTGTTTACAACTGTGCCTACAGCAGAGCCTCTGCTCTAGTTCCCCATGCAATCAGCACACATCCATTCGCAGCTCAACCTCCAGGGATTCTGACACACCAAGGACCTCAGGATCATGGGATCACAGGCTCAAAGGAAGGACAGTCTTCAGTCAGAAGCACAGAGGCTAATTAACACCAGAGATAATCAGATGTTGAGAGGCAAGTACAAAAATATAAGCAAAAGAAATCAATACAACTTTACAACATCAGAGCACAGTTCACCCACCACAGCAAGACCTGGAAACCCCAACAAACCTGTAAAGCAAGATTCTGATCTAAATCTCATTTCATGAAGATGATAGATTTTAAGAAGGACATAAATAACTCCCTTAAAGAAATTCAGGAGAACAGAAATAAACAATTAGAAATCCTTAAAGAGGAAACAGATAAATCCCTTAAAGAAATACAGGAGAGCACAATCAAATATGTGAAGGAATTGAACAAAAGCATCCTGGCTCTAAAAATGGAAATAGGAACATTAAATAAAATACAAATGGAGACAGCCCTGGATATGGAAACCCTAGGAAAGAGAGCAAGAGTCACAAATGCAAGGATCACTAACAGAATACAAGAGATAGAAGAGATTCTTAGGTGTAGAAGATACCATAGAAGACATCGAAACAACTGTCAAGGAAAATACAAAAAGCAAAAGTTCCTAACTTGAAACATTCAAGAAATCTAAGACATAATGAAAAGACTTAACCTAAGAATAATTGGTATAGAAGAGCGTAAAGTTTCGTAACTCAAAGGGCCAGCAAAGTCTTCAACATATAAGAAGCTTACAGATCCCCAAATAGATTGACCCAGAAAAGAAATTCCTCCTGTCACATAATAATCAAATCAAGTTAGCAGAACAAAGAAAGAATATTAAAAGTGGTAGGTGAAAAAGGTAAAATTATGTATAAAGGCAAACCTATCAGAATCACACCAGACTTTTCAACAGAGACTCTCAAAATCAGAAGATCTTGGGCAAATGTAATACAGACCCCAAGAGAACAAAAATGCCAGCTCAGGCTCCTATACACAGCAAAACTCTCAATTGCCATAGATGGAGAAACCAAGATATTCCAAAGCAAAACCAACTTTAAACAATTATCTTTCCAGTAATCTAGCCTTACAGAAGATAGAAGGAAAAGTCCAAGATCAAGAGGGAAACTACACCCAAGAAAAAGCAAGAAATTAGTCTTTTCACAAAAAAACCCAAAGGAAGAGAAACATATTTCCACCTCTAACAATAAAAATAACAGGAAGCAACAATCATTGATCTCTAATAACTCAATATCAATAGACTCAATTTCCTAATAAAAAGACATAGGCTAACAGAGTGACTATGTAAACAGGACCCAGCATTTTGCTGCTTACAGGATATACACATCAGTGACAAAGACAGACACTGCCTCAAAGTAAAAGGCTGGAATAAATTTTCCAGGCATATGGTCCCAAGAAACAAGTTGCAGTAGCCATTCTAATATCCAATAAAATAGACTTTCAATGAAAGGTTATCAAAAATAATGGGAAGGACATTACATAGTCATCAAAGGAAAAATCTACCAAGATGAACTCCCAATTTTGAACATCTATGCAACAAATGCAAGAGCACCCACATTTGTAAAAGAAATGTTACTGAAGCTCAAAGTACTCATTAAACCTCTCATAATTATACTAAGAGATTTCAACACTTCACTCTTACCAATGGACAGATCACAGAAACAGAAATGAAACAGACACAGTGAAACTAAAAGAAGTTATGGACCAAGTGCATTTAACAGATATTTACAGAACATTTCACCCTAAAAGAAAAGAATATACCTTTTGCATGGTGCCTCATGGTATCTTCTCAAAAATTAACCATATAACCAGTCACAAAAGAAACCTCAATAGATACAGGAATACTGAATTAATCCCATGGATTCTATTAAACCACCATGGACTAAGGCTGGTGTTTAATAGCAACAAAAACAACAGAAAGTCCACTTAAACGTGGAAGCTGAACAACTATCTACTTAATGATAACTTGGCCAGGGAAGAAGTAAAGAATGAAATAATACACTTTCTAGATTTTAATGAAAATGAAGGCACAACATATCTAAAAGTATGGGACACAAAAAGGCAGTGCTAAGAGATTAATTCATAGCCCTGAGTATCTCCATAAAGAAATTAGAGAGATCATTCACTAGAAACTAGGACATTTAAAAACTCTAGGAAAAAATAAGCAAATACATCTAAGAGAAGTAGATGGTAGGAAATAATCAAACTCATGACTCCAGTGGTATTGGAGATGCCAGTACCATAGGATGATCACCAAGAACAGCAGCAGCAATGGAGTGAATCAACCTGAGCTTAGAGTGCTTCAGAGGACAGAGTTGGAGAAGTGACACCACCCTTTTTCAGGAGCCCAGAAGATCATGTGTGAATCTCAGGCATTGGAACAGGAAGATGTGTAGTTGAAGTTGCCTTGGAGACTCCAAGATGTTCAAGATGTCAGAGCTGTGGGCTATCTGCTGAGGAAAGCTGCTAACAGGGAGTGGAACCAGCCCAGGAGAAAGAAGTGTGTTGTAATAAAAAAAGATAGAAAACAAGTTGGAGATCTGAAGATCTCTTTGACACCAGACATGGAGATTCAGTATTTGGAGTTTGCCAAGCTAGCTTTTTCTCTTGCTTTGGGGGTTACAGTTTAATGATTGGATGAATTTCAGAAAAGACTTTGAACTTTGGACTTTTACCATTGTTGAGACTGCTATAGACTATGGGGGCTTAGAAAGTTGTACTAAAGGTATTTTTTCTTATACTATGGGAAGGTATAGCTCCCATAGACTCATATGTTTGAACAAGCCTTTGGTTTCTGGGGAGTGGAATGTGATGGTTTGTATATGCTTGGGAGAGGGAGGGTAACTATTAGGGGGTGCAGCTTTGTTGGAGTAGGTGTTTCACTTTAGATGTAGGCTTTAATAACCTTGTTCTGGCTGCCTGGAAGCTAGTTTTCTGGTAGCTATCTTTAGAACATCAGGTAAACTTTTAATTCCTCCAGACCTACTTCTTGATGGGCACTGCCATGCTCATGCCTTGAGGATGACTGAACCTCTGAATTTGTAAGCCAGCACCGTTTAAATATCATTGTTATAAGAGTTGCCTTGGGCATGATTTTTGTTCACAGCAATAAAAACTTAACTAAGACAACATTGTTCCTGTGATTTGAACTGTACAGACCTAATCTGAGATATTTCTGTGGAAAGGAATTTCAGTATGTGACTTAGAGACTGCTTTTGTGATATTTTTGTGAAAAATGTGGGTAGATTTTGCCCTTGTCTAAAGAGTCTATCTGAAACTTGGTAAAGAGGTTTATATTACATTGACAAAGGAAGTCTCAAAGAACCCATCAGAGACTTTATTCTCTGGTTTAGTCTCATGAAGAGACTCTAAAGTCTGATGACTTGCTTTTGATTCCTATAACCCACCAAAAAGTGGAAGGAGAGAACTGCCACACAACATTGTCCTCTGCCTTCCACATGCCGGCCATGGCAAACATAACTACCCCCCCCCTACACACACATACATCAAGTTATTGTTTTGTATTTTGATTTAGAGATAGGGTCTCACAATGTAGCTGTGGCTGTCCTAGAACTCACTTTGTAGATCAAGCTGGCCTCAAAATCACAGAGATCTGCCTTCCTCTGTCTACCAAGTACTAGGATTAAAGATGTGTGCAATTATGCCCAGTAATAACAGATTTTTATTTTAGGGGGTGAGAGACCTAAAGCTGAGAGGTAGAAATGACAAGAGACTTGAAAAAGCTTTCAGCTATCTATGGGTATCTGATAATGTTGGCCTTTCATAGAAGTCATGTCCTGGGAAGTAGGTTACCTGTATAGAAAGTGTCTGGCCTCTCTCTCTCTCTTTTTTTGCTTTATTGTGTGTTTTGGGGGGTTGTTGTTGCTATTGGTTTTGTTATTGTTTTTTCAAGACATGGTTCCTCTGTGTAATAGAGCCTTGGCTGTCATGGAACTAGCTCTCTAGGCTGATTGGCCTCGTATCCAAAGAGGTCAGTCTGCTTCTGCCTCTGGAGTTCTGGTTTAAAGGAATGTGCACCACCATTGCCTGACAAATTTGGCCCCTTTTAAGAGCCCTTCTAATATTTAAGATTCCTGATGTTGTAAAATTAAATGAAATATCATTGAAAAAATTTTAAGAAGTGGAGTACAGAGCTAAACAGAGAATTATCAATGAAGGAATCTCAAATGGCTGAGAAGCACTTAAAGAAATCTTCAACATCCTTACTCATCAGGGAAATTGAAATCAAACAATCTGAGATTCTACCTCATACCAATCAGAATGGCTAAGATAAAAAAGTAGGTTACAGCAGATGGGGAGGGTGTGGATAAAGAGGAAAACTCCTCTATCTCAAACAAAGCATCATCATCATCATCATCATCATCATCATCATCATCATCATTTTAATCATCATCATCAACAACAACAACAACAACAACAACAACAACAACAACAAAGTAGCACCTTAATGAGAACACCAGAAAACATTGACAAAGGCAGGAAAAGATGGCACAGGGACTGACCTGTCTGCACACTAGAATTGTAGTAGGTATAGTTCATTTTTATCGTATTGACCCATTTCCTGATTAATGTTATATACTACATCATGGCCAGATAACAATAATAACATAGTAAGTGCAAAGGAGCTGCAGTAGTACTGTTTCCTGGAGCTCAAAACCCTCCCTTCTCAACCCACCAAGTCTGATCTTTCTGTGAGATGGGCTCAGGCTAAGGTCTCTGTGTTGAGAAAGAATGAACAGATGTGTTTCCCAGAGGTGGCCCAGACACTCACAGTTGGGTGCTGGCAGTTTGCGATGGAAAAAGGAGCATTACAAAGAATGTCAGTAGCAGATAGGTCTCTTATACAGTGATAGCACACGGTGTTGAAAGCACAGCTGAACACAAGAGCATAGGTTCTGCCAATGCCTACAAAACAGTGGCAACCCTATTGCCCTGAAAATTGTGAGTGTATGTGGCTGTTGCTTCTGGGCCACTCAGAGCTCAGTATTGTAGTGAACTGTAGGAAGGCAGCCATTCAGAATTATGCCAACTTGGAAACCATGTTCCATCTGGAGCAGGAGTCAATTCCACATACTGACAACATCTGACCCTGTTCTGAGGTTACCATTAGTCACTTTCCATTGCTGTCCCACTGATACTCCTTGCTCTTCTCCAACACTGCACAGGGATGCTCATGGTGCATTCTGCCAAAACATTGGCATGAGAATCCAAATAACATTTGTTAAAGTGTTTTTTCATTCTTTTACCTAAAGGATTTGTATCCTGTGTTCTGTATGTGGTATAGATAGTAGATGCTTTTCTTACAAAAGACAAGTGATAAGTTTCAGCTAATTGACAAAACATGAAGCATTCTTAGACATTAGTTCCCTCTGTGAAGTTCAACACTTCCAACATTAGTGCTTAGATGTGAATCTCATGGTAAGCACTTTCCTTAAGGCCCCTTTCATGTCCCTGTTCCTCAGACAGTAGATGAAAGGGTTCAGCATGGGAGTCACCACTGTGTACAGCATGGCAGCTGCCATGTCCCTYCCAGCTGAGTGAGAGGATGAGGGGTTGAAATACAGGGAGATGATGGTGCCATAGAAGAGGCAGACCACAGCCAGGTGGGAGCCACAGGTGGAGAAACCTTTCCATCTTCCTCCTGTAGATGAGACTCTCAAGACAGCACAAGCAATAAGGATATAAGACACAAGGATGCAAACAAATGGGGTGACCATGATCAGAGTTCCTTCTGTAAGAATCATCAGCTCATTGAGCTGTGTGTCTGAGCAGGAGAGTTTCAGGAGGGGAGTCACATCACAGAAGAAGTGAGGGATGATGTTGTTTCCACAAAAGGAGAGTCGAGCCATGAGTAGTGTGTACAACAGAGCATTCATGTTGGCTACCACCCATGACCCAACAACCAAAAAGGCACAGAGCTGATGGGTCATCTTTTTTGTGTAGTGTAAAGGGTGGCATATGGCCACAAATCGGTCATAGGCCATCACAGCCAGCAGGAAATTGTCCATGTCCACAAACACACAGAGAAAATACAGCTGTGTGAGACACCCAGAGAAAGAAATGGCTTGATTTCTGAGTATGTGAATGGCCAATACCTTGGGGACAGTTGTGGAGGAGAAGCAGACATCCACAAAGGACAGATTGCTGAGGAAGAAGTACATGGGCTTGTGAAGACTGGAGTCTGTGCTGATGGCCAGGATGATGAGTAGGTTTCCCAGGACAGTGGCCAGGTACATAATGAGGAAGAGCAGGAAGAGGAGCTGCTGCTGCTGGGGCTGCCTGGAGAGTCCCAGGAGCAGGAACTCAGAGACGCTTGAAAGGTTGCTGCTGCTCATAATTCTGAGCAGAGCTACAGAAAGGAGAAACAGAGGTTAGAAGGCCAACTTCAGGCTTGGATGCTATAACTAGTTTCTCATTAATCCTTCACTAGAGTTTCTGAATTAAGATTTACTCCTATTTCTACATACTCAACTTACAAATCCTGGTTTTAGATTGTGTTGGTTCACCAGAGTCACTAGTTTAGTTTTTTTTAATATAAAACAAAAGCATTCCCAAACATGCACTGTTCTAACCTGTATCTAGTAACATTTCTAGTCTTCCTCCCACTCCTTAGAAACTTAAAGGAGAAGAGAAGCAGTGAGTTATTGTATTAATCCCAAGCTCCAACTGTTGGACCTGTGACTCCTGCTGCTCCTCCTCTATGGGAACAAGCTAGCAACACAGGTTGCAGAAGAAACATTGGCATCTCTACTACCTTGAAAATATCCTGAAGGGCCAGTTGTATTGCTTTTACCTTGGAATTTCTGCACAACAGAGGTCTTTATTCTAAGGATTGGAAAATCTTGGTGATATAGGAAGGTTCTGAGAAGGTGAAGAGTGGATGAACACCCTTCAAGCCTTGTGTGTCAGAAGAAGGTCTGRGAGAATTAGACAGCGTGAAAGCCCATTGGGAATAGACTCCCTGAGTATCTCATTAAAGACCAGCCAAAAGTAGTTGTATAAGCCAGGTCTTGGTCCCTCTTGACCAACAGCAATGGGGCATATCATTTGATCTTACAGTCAAGACTTGGGGGATGAAGCAATCTGTTTGAAAAGAAGTCCCAGAGAGAATTCCCTGAGACTGATCTAAGCCTGTAGGGTTGAAGAATCAGTACCCATTCTTCCTTTCATCACAGAAAATGAAGTTATGGTACTATCCCAGGGAAAGTCCTCTCTTCCTCACATTAATCTCTTATCACTTAGGGCTTATGCACATTTCATTATAGGCAGCCCTGGGAGTAACAAGCATTACAGGGTCAGGCTCAGTCCTGTAAAATATCCAGCTTATTGTTTGATGAGAGAAAATAGGACCCATTTTCTGACCCATGCTCTGAGAACACAACATTCTTGGGGATGGTGTCTTCCTAGCACAAAGTGACCTGTGCACTTCTGAAAATATATAGACTCTTGTGTACAGCTCCTGCAGCTTCATTTATATCCTCCATCTCTTCTCCAGAGAGGATTGATGACAGGACTTAGAAATCAGTCATGGGGACATCCTCAATGTAATTTCTCCTGTTCGTGTACACCCAGAAGCTTACATTTTCCCACTTGATTGACAGACGAACAAGCAAAATTCTGAGAGATGACAACAAAAAGCGCAAGCACACAAGAGGAGTGGAAGGAAGCTGGGTACAGTCCTACTGGCTGCTGAGTTCAGGATTCAGGCTTCTTCTAAGAAGCAAATAGATGAGGACTCCATTCCCAGTCAGTTTCAAACAGTAAAGCCAAGTCTTTCTCAGCTCCACCCGGGAAAGAGTTGATAAAAATGATAGCTTGTGCTGGCTTACACCTTTTATCCAGACTCACTGAAGTCTGGGTCAAGAAGATTGCTAGASACCTTGCCTTGGATCGGATCGGCGGGTGGTCGCGGAGCTCACCTGCCCGGCTACCAACTCGCCCTGAGGTCTGTGAAGCCTGTGCCCGGATCCCAGGCAGGACAGCCACCTTGCCTCAGGGCAGCCTAGTCTACTAACAGCAGAGACCAGGTACAGGGGCGGGGCAGAGGCCAGGTCCGACGGCAGCTGCGCTGTCGGGCTCTCACCCACATCCAGAGCCGAGAGAACCCGGTCTCC
>BDUI01001000.1:96028-113206 GCA_002335545.1 Apodemus speciosus
GAGTTGATTTTATAACCAGCCACTTTGCTGAAGTTGTTTATCAGCTGTAGGAGTTCTCTGGTGGAGTTTTTTGGGTCACTTAAGTATACTATCATAGCATCTGCAAATGGTGAGAGTTTGACTTCTTCCTTTCCAATTTGTATCCCTTTGACTTCATTATGCTGTCGAATTGGTCTAGCTAGTACCTCAAGTACTATATTGAAAAGATATGGTGAGAGGGGGCAGCCTGGAGCTAAGCAGAACAGAGGTTCCTGTGGCCCAGCCAGGTGTGGGTTCTGTGTCCTGGGGGGATCCTGCACTCCCTGCMGCTGCCATCTTTGCCACTGCTCGTTCTCAGCAACCTGGCTCAGGTACCCGAGATCGATTTCTTTGATTTTCTAATTTGATAGAATACAAGTTTTTGAAGTATGACCATCACCACAACTGACAACAAAATGCAGTCTGTGGTGTGTCAGTGGGTTATTTCAATTAATAAAATTCTTGTATCTGTGGATTTCCTTTGGGTCTGTTGTTATGCTGCCTTTTTGCAAATTTATGTTATTTTGTTGTCAGTGGTAGTGTGTGTGTGTGTGTGTGTGTGTGCCACTTATTGTTCCTGTGTTTGTCAATTTGGATATTCTGACTTTTAATTAGTTTGGATAAAATTTTGTCTATCTTTTGATTTTCTCAAAGAACCAACTCTTTGTTTCATTGATTATTTGTATTGTTCTTTGTTTCTATATTATTTACTTCAGTCCTGAGTTTGATTATTTTGCTGTCTAATTCTGTTCAATGTGATTACTTCTTTTTATTCTAGAACTTTCAGATGTGCTGTTAAGTTACTAACACAGGATCTCTCCAGATTTTTTTATGTAGACACTTAGTTCTATGAACTTTCCTTTTAGCACTGTATTCATTGTGTCCAATAAGTTTGGGTATGCTGTGCAGGTATTTTCATTGAATTCCTACAAGTCATTAATTTCTTTTTTTTTTCTGCCTTGACCCACTGGTCCTTCAGTAGAGAGTTGTTCAGTTTCCATGAATTTGTAGGCTTTCTGTTGTTTCTGTTGTTGGTGAAATCCAGTTTTAGTCTGTGGTGATCTGTGGTGTGTCAGTGGGTTATTTCAATTAATACAATTCTTGTATCTGTTGCTTTATTACCAAGTATGCCATCAATTTGGGGAAAGGTTCCATGAAGTGCTGACAAAAATGTATGTTCTTTTGTGTTTGGGTGAAGTGTTCTATAGATATCTATTAGGTTCATCCCTTAGCTCAATTATTTCTCTGGTTAGTTTCTGTCCATTGGTGAGAGTCGGGTATTGAAGACTCCCATTATTAATGTGTGGTAATATGTGATTTATGCTTTAGTAATGTTTCTTTCACAAATGTGGCTGTTCTTCATTTTGGATCATAGATGTTCAGAATTGAGATGTCATCTTGGTGGATGTTTCATTTGTTGATTACGAAGTGTCTTTTCCCCCTCTTTTTTGATTACTTTTGGTTGGAAGTCTATTTTGTTAGATATTGGAATTCTAGTTTGTTATGTGTAAGATTTGGCATACCAGCTTGATTCTTGGGTCCATTTGCTTAGAAAATATTTTTCCAACCATTAACCAGAAATAAAGTCTAACTTTGATCCTGAGGTGTGTTTTTTTTATCCAACATAAGAATGGATCCTGCTTTCACATCCATTGTGTTAGTTTGTGTCATTATTGGAGGAATTTATTCCATGGATACTACGAGAGAGTAATGATGAATGATTCTTAATTTCTATTATTTTGTTGTTGGTGATGGTAGTGTGTGTGTCTCCTCTTTTGTTTTTTTTTTTATTTTCTATATTCTTTGTTTACATTCCAAATGCTTTCCCCTTTCCCAGTTCCCCCCTCACCATATGTCCCATACATCCTCTTCCCTCCACCCATTCCCCAATCACCCCCTCCCATTTCTCTGTTCTGGTATTCCCCTATAATACTGGATCAAGTCTTTTCAGGACCGGCCCTTTCCTTCCTTCTTCTTGGGAATCAGATGATTTGCTAATTGGGTCTTGAGTATTCAGAGCTTCTGGGCTAATTAATATCCAATTATCAGTGATTGCATTTCATATGTATTCTTTTGTGATTGGGTTACCTCACTTAAGATGATATTTTCCAGTTCCAACTATTTGCCTAAAAATTTCATGAATTCATTGTTTTTAATTGCTGAATAGTATTCCATTGTATAAATATACCACATTTTCTGTATCCACTCCTCCATTGAGGGACATCTGGGTTCTTTCCAGCTTCTGGCTATTATAAATAAGGATGCTATGAACATAGTGAACCATGTGTCCTTGTTGCCTGCAGGGGTATCCTCTGGGTATATGCCCAGGAGTGGTATAGCTGGGTCTGCTGGTGGTACTATGTCTAATTTTCTGCGTAATCACCAAACTGATTTCCAGAGTGGTTTTACTGGCTTGCAATTCCACCAACAATGGAGAAGTGTTCCTTTTTCCTCACATCCTATCCAGCAACTGCTGTCCCCTGAGTTTTTCATCTTAGCCATTCTGACTGGTGTAAGGTGGAGTCTCAGTGTTCTTTTGATTTGCATTTCCCTGATAACTAATGTTGATGAACATTTCTTTAGGTACTTTAGAGCCATTTGAGTTTCCTCAGTTGAGAATTCCCTGTTTAGCTCTGTACCCCATTTTTAATAGGGTTATTTGAACTCTCTGGAGACTAACTTCTTGAGTTCTTTGTATACAATGAATATTAGTCCTCTATTGGATGTAAGGTTGGTAAAGATCTTTTCCCAAATTGTTGGTTGCTGTTTTGTCCTATTGAATGTGTCCTGTTGTTTACAGAAGCTTTGCAGTTTTATGAGGTCCCATTTGTCAATTCTTGTTCTTAGAGCATAAGCCATTGGTGTTCTGATCAGGAAAATTTCCCCTGTACCCAAGTGTTCAAGATTTGTCCCCACTTTCTCCTCTATAAGCTTCAGTGTGTCTGGTTTTATGTGTAGAACCTTGATCCATTTGGACTTGAGCTTTGTACAAGGAGATAAGAATGGCTCGATTTGCATTTTGCTGCATGCAGATCTCCAGTTGATCCAGCACCATTTGTTAAAAATGCTATCTTCTTTCCACTGGATGTTGTTAGCTCTTTTGTCAAATATCAAGTGACTGTACGTGTGTGGGTTCATTTTGGGAATTCAATTCTATTCCATTGATCTTCCTGCCTGTCTGCATACCAATACCAAGCTGTTTTTATCACTACTACTCTGTAGGAGAGCTTGAGGTCAGGGATGGTGATTCCTGAGAAGATCTTTTGTTGTGGAGAATAGTTTTTGCTATCCTGGGTTTTTTGTTATTCCAGATGAATTTGAGATTTGGTCTTTCTAGATCTATGAAGAATTGATTTGGGATTTTGATGGGGATTGCATTGACTCTGTAGGTTGCTTTTGGCAAGATGGCCATTTTTACTATATTTTGCTATGTATCCTGCCAATCCATGAACATGGGAGATCTTTCCATCTTCTAAGATATTCTTCTATTTCTTTCTTTAGAGGCTTGAAGTTCTTGTCACACAGATCTTTTCTTGCCTTGTTAGGATCACACCTAGGTATGACATATTATTTGGGACTGTTGTGAAAGGTGTCATTTCCCTAGCTTCTTTCTCAGCTTGTTTATCCTTTGAGTAGTGGAAGGCTACTGATTTATTTGAGTTAATTTTATATCCAGCCACTTTGGTGAAGTTGGTTATCAGCTGTAGGAGTTCTCTGGTGGAAGTTTTAGGGTCCCTTAAGTATGCTATCATATCATCTGCAAATAGTGATATTTTGAATTCTTCCTTTCTAATTTGTATACATTTGACCTCCTTTTGCTGCCCGATTGCTCTGGCTAGGCTTTCAAGTACTATATTGAATAAAGAGGGAGAGAGTGGGCAGCCTTGTCTAGTCCCCAATTTTAGTGGGATTGCTTCAAGTTTCTCTCCATTTAACTTGATGTTGGCTACGAGTTTGCAGTATATTGCTTTCACTGTGTTTAGGTATGGGCCTTGGAGTCCCAATCTTTCCAAGGCTTTTATCATGAAGGGATGCTGGATTTTGTCAAAAGCCTTTTCAGCATCTAATGAAATGACCATGTGGTTTTTTGCCTTTAGTTTGATTGTGTAGTGGATTACATTGGCAGATTTCCATATATTGAACCATCTCTGCATCGCTGGGACGAAGCCTACCTTCATTAGAGGTGAATTAGAGTTTTGATGCATTCTTGGATTCGGTTGGCCAGGATTTTGTTCAATATTTTTGCATTAATGTTCATGAGGAAGATTGCTCTGAAGTTCTCCTTCCTTGTTTGGTCTTTGTTTGGTTTAGGTATAAGCATTATGGTGGCTTCATAGAATGAGTTGTGTAGTGTTCCTTGAGTTTCTATTTTGTGGAATTGTTGGAAGGGTATCAGTATTAGCTCTTCTTTGAAGATCTTGCAGAATTCCCCGCTAAACCCAACTGGTCCTGGGCTTTTTTTTTTTTTTTTAATGGGAGACTATTAATGATTGCTTCTATTTCCTCAAGACTTATGGGGCTATATAGCTGGTTTATCTGATCCTGTTTTAATGTTGCTACTTGGTATGTTTCTAGAAAGTTGCTCATTTTTATTCAGATTTTCAAACTTTGTTGAGTATAAACTCTTGCAGTAGGATATGATGATTTTTTGAATTTCCACAGTTTCTGTTATTATGTTTCCCTTTTTCATTTCTGATTTTATTAACTTGGGTAGTGCCTCTGCACCCTCTGATTAGTCTGGCTAAGGGTTTATCTATCTTGTTGATTTTCTCAAAGAACCAGCTCCTGGTTTTGTTGATTCTTTGTATTGTTCTGTTTCTATTTGGTTGATTTCACCCCTGAGTTTGATTATTTCCTGCCATCTACTCCTCTTGGATGTATTTGCTTCTTTTTGTTCCAGAGCTTTCAATTGCACTGTAAAGCTGTTAGTGTAAGCTCTCTCCTTTTTCTTTTTGGAGGCACTCAGAGCTATGAATTCTCCTCTTAGCACTGCTTTCATTGTGTCCCCTAAATTTTGGTATGATGTGTCTTCATTTTCATTGAATTCTAAAAAGTCTTTAATTTCTTTCTTTATTTCATCCTTGACCAAGCTATCATTGAGAAGATCATTGTTCAAAACATGTATGTGTGTTTTCCATTGTTTTTGTTTGAGTTTAAGAACAGCCTTAGGCCATGGTGATCTGATAAGATACATGAAATAATTTCAAGTATTTCTGTACTTGATGAGGCCCATTTTGTGACCAATTATATTGTCAGTTTTGGAGAAGGTACCATGAGGTGCTGAGAACAAGGTATATTCTTTTCCTTTAGGGTTGAATGTTCTATAAATATCTATTAGATCCATTTGGTCTATAACTTCAGTTAGTTTCATTGAATCTCTGTTTAGTTTCTGTTTCCATGATTTGTCCATTTTTGATAGTGGGGTGTTGAAGTCTTCCACTATTATTGTGTGGTGTGCAATGTGTCCTTTGAGCAGTATTAAAGTTTCTTTTATGAAAGTGGGTGCCCTTGCGTTTGGAGCATTAGATGTTCAGAATTGAAAGTTCATCTTGGTAGACTTTTCGTTTGATCAGTATGAAGTGTCCTTCCTTAACTTTTTTGAWAATTTTTCATTGAAATTCAATTTTATCCAATATAAGAATGGCCACTTCAGCTTGTTTCTTGGGACCATTTGCTTGGAAAATTGTTTTCCAACCTTTGACTCTNTTTTTTTTTTTTTTTAATGGGAGACTATTAATGATTGCTTCTATTTCCTCAAGACTTATGGGGCTATATAGCTGGTTTATCTGATCCTGTTTTAATGTTGCTACTTGGTATGTTTCTAGAAAGTTGCTCATTTTTATTCAGATTTTCAAACTTTGTTGAGTATAAACTCTTGCAGTAGGATATGATGATTTTTTGAATTTCCACAGTTTCTGTTATTATGTTTCCCTTTTTCATTTCTGATTTTATTAACTTGGGTAGTGCCTCTGCACCCTCTGATTAGTCTGGCTAAGGGTTTATCTATCTTGTTGATTTTCTCAAAGAACCAGCTCCTGGTTTTGTTGATTCTTTGTATTGTTCTGTTTCTATTTGGTTGATTTCACCCCTGAGTTTGATTATTTCCTGCCATCTACTCCTCTTGGATGTATTTGCTTCTTTTTGTTCCAGAGCTTTCAATTGCACTGTAAAGCTGTTAGTGTAAGCTCTCTCCTTTTTCTTTTTGGAGGCACTCAGAGCTATGAATTCTCCTCTTAGCACTGCTTTCATTGTGTCCCCTAAATTTTGGTATGATGTGTCTTCATTTTCATTGAATTCTAAAAAGTCTTTAATTTCTTTCTTTATTTCATCCTTGACCAAGCTATCATTGAGAAGATCATTGTTCAAAACATGTATGTGTGTTTTCCATTGTTTTTGTTTGAGTTTAAGAACAGCCTTAGGCCATGGTGATCTGATAAGATACATGAAATAATTTCAAGTATTTCTGTACTTGATGAGGCCCATTTTGTGACCAATTATATTGTCAGTTTTGGAGAAGGTACCATGAGGTGCTGAGAACAAGGTATATTCTTTTCCTTTAGGGTTGAATGTTCTATAAATATCTATTAGATCCATTTGGTCTATAACTTCAGTTAGTTTCATTGAATCTCTGTTTAGTTTCTGTTTCCATGATTTGTCCATTTTTGATAGTGGGGTGTTGAAGTCTTCCACTATTATTGTGTGGTGTGCAATGTGTCCTTTGAGCAGTATTAAAGTTTCTTTTATGAAAGTGGGTGCCCTTGCGTTTGGAGCATTAGATGTTCAGAATTGAAAGTTCATCTTGGTAGACTTTTCGTTTGATCAGTATGAAGTGTCCTTCCTTAACTTTTTTGAWAATTTTTCATTGAAATTCAATTTTATCCAATATAAGAATGGCCACTTCAGCTTGTTTCTTGGGACCATTTGCTTGGAAAATTGTTTTCCAACCTTTGACTCTGAAATAGTGACTATCTTTGTCACTGAGGTGGGTTTCTTGTATGCAGCAAAATGTTGGGTCCTGTTTGCATATCCAGTCTGTTAATCTATGTCTTTTTATAGGGGAAATGAGACCATTGATGTTAAGAGATATTAAGAAAAAGTGATTGTTGCTTAATGTTATCTTCTTAGTTAAATGTGAAATTCTGGTTGTGTAGCTATCTTCTATTAGGTTTGTTGAATGATTAACTTATTGCTTTTTCTACAGTGTGGTTTCCCACTTTGTGTTGGTATTTTCTACTCGTTACCCTTTGTAGAGACTGATTTGCAGAAAGATACTGTGTAAATTTGCTTTTGTCATGGAATGTCTTGTTTTCTCCTTCTATGGTAATTGAGAGTTTTGCTGGGTATAGTACCCTGGGCTCGCATKCGTGTTCTCTTAGGGTCTCTATGACATTGGCCAAGGATCTTCTGGATTTCATAGTCTCTGGTGAAAAGTCTGGTGTGATTCTGAGAGGCAGGCCTTTATATGTTACTTGACCTTTTCCCCCTTACTGCTTTTAATATTCTTTGTTTAGTGCATTTGGTGTTTATATTATTATGTGATGGGAGGAATTTCTGCTCTGGTCCAGTCTGTTTGGAGTGCTGTAGGCTTTTTATATGTTCATGGGCATTTCTCTCTTTAGGTTAAGGAAGTTTTCTCCTATAATTTTGTTGAAGATATTTACTGCCCCTTTAAGATGTAAATCCTTGCTCTCTTCTATACCTATAATCCTTAGGTTTGGTCTTATTGTGTCATGGATTTCCTGGATGTTTTGGATTACAAGCTTTTTGCATTTTGCATTTACTTTGACTGTTGAGTCAATGTTTTCTATGAAATCCTCAGCATCCAAGATTCTTTCTTCTATCTCTTATATTCTGTTGTTGAAGCTTGCATCTATGGCTCCTGAATTCTATCCAAGGTTTTCTATCTTCAGACACGTCTCACTTTGCTATTTCTTTATTGTTTCTACTTCCAATTTCTGATCCTGGATAGTTTTGTTCARTTCCTTCACTTGTTTGTTTGTGTTTTCCTGAAATTCTTTAAGGTATTTTTGTGTTTCCTCTTTAAGGGCTTCTACCTGTTGACCCATGTACTCCTGTATTTCTTTTAGGGATTTTTGTGATTCCTTTTTAAGGGCTTCTGCATATTGTTTTCTTAAGTTATTTTATTTGTTTTTTTTCTAGGTATAGCGTTTGAGACAGAGTTTCACTGTAAAAGCCTTGGATTTCCTGATACTCAATCTGGCATAAGACTCAGAGTTCAACCTGTCCATGTCTCCAGACTGCTAGATTTAAAGGTACCATCATGATACCTTTTCTTGAATGGCTTACCTTGCATGCTTCTTACCTTGCATTGCTAGCTTTTCTATATTATTATTCTTATACCATTGCTTTTTATTGTTTCTTTTTAATTTTCTTTCATTTTATGGTGAGATATAGCTCATAGCACAGACTACATAGACATTATTATTTTTCTTTCCTTTTAAAAAGACATATCTGCATGTTATTTGCCTGCATATACATGCAAGCGCACCATGTGCATGTCGGAGGAGACTAGTAGATGGTGTCAGATCTCAGATGAGCAAAACTATGGTGATGGATGGTTGAGAAACACTATAAGGGTGCTGGGAGTTGAAGCTGATTGCTCTGCAGAAGTGAAATGCTCTAAGCCACTGAGCCATCTCTCAAACAAAGGAAATGTCTCCTTTCCTTTGTGCTGATTTTGTATTTATGAGACAGGTTATGGTATGGTGGATAAGACTTGCCTTGAACATGACAGCAACCTTCTTGCCTCAGACTTCAGTGAGTCTGGATGAGTGGTATAAACCAGTGCAAGCTATCATTTTTTATCAACTCTTTCCCAGGCTGAGCTGAGAAAGACTTGGAATTCACTGTTTGACACTGACTGGGGTGGAATTCCTCATCTATTTGGTAGATAGAAGTACCTGAATCATGAACTCAGCAGCCAGTAGGACTGTGCCCACCTTCCTTCCACTCCTCTTGTGTGCTTGCACTTTTTGTTGTGAGCTCTCAGAATTTTGCTTGTTCTTCTATCAAGTGGGAAAGGYTGAAAGCTTCTGGATGTACATGGACAGGACAAGTCACACTGAGGATGTCCCCATGATAGGTTTCTAAGTTCTGTCATGAATCCTCTGGAAAGGGATGGTAAATATAAACTAAGTTGCAGGAGTTGCACACAAGAGTCTATACAGTTTCAGCAGTGCACATGTCACTGTGGGCTGGGAAGAAACAATCCTCAAGGATGTTGTTTCTCTGAGCATGGGTCATCTTCAGCCATGGAGGACTATGCACTCTTCCATCTAGCTTTTCTCTCATTGAACATTAAACTGGATATTGTATAGGATTGAGCCTGACCCTGTAGTGCTAGTTAATCCCAGTGCTGCCTATGACCAAATGTGTATAAGCCTTAACTGATAAGTGGTTAATGTGAGGAACAGAGGACTTTCCCTAGGATAGTGCCATAACTTCATTTTCTGTGCTGAGAGAAAGAAGAATGGGGACATATTCTTCAGCTCTATAGGCTTAGATCATTCTCAGGGAATTCTCTATGAGACCTGATTCCACACAGATTGTTTCATCCCCAAGTTCCAATTGTGAACTTAGATGGTATGTTCCATTGTTGGTGGTCAAGAGGGACCAAGTTGTCTAGTCTTTAATGAGATACCCAGGGAATCTATCCCCAGTGGGACTTCATGCTGCAGTAAATACMCATCTAAATCTCCCAGATCTACTCCAACACAGAATGTTGGGACTGTGATCATTCACTCTTCACCTTCTCAAAATGATCCTATATTCCCAAGACTTTCTAATCCTCAGAATAAAGAACACTATTGCCCAGCAGTGTTCTTAGTTATGAGAGAAATAACTGGCCTGTCCAGGTATTTACAGAGTATTAGAGATGCCAATGTCTCTTTTGCAATATGTGTTCCTTACTCTCTCCAAAAGAGGAACAGCAGGAGGTGTCATAGGTCCACCATTTGGAACTTGAGAGTAAAACATTAACTGAATGTTTCTCTCTTCCTTTTAGCTTATAAGGAGTTGGAGGAAGAGTGAAAATGTTACCAGATATAGGTAAGAGTGGTGCATGCTCAGGAATGCTTTTATGTTATATGCAATAAAACTAAACAGGTGACTCTGGGAAGTCAACATGATCTAAAACTAGGATTTGTATATTGAGTATGTGGAAAACAGGAGTAGATCTGAGTTCAGAAACTCTAATGCATGATTAATGTGAACCTGGTTGTTGCATCCAAACATGATGATGGTCTACTAACCTCTTCTTCTCTCTTCTGTAGCTGGGCTCAGACTCATGAGCAGCATCAACCAGTCAAGGGTTTCTGAGTTCCTCCTCCTGGGACTCTCCAGGCAGCCTCAGCAGCAGCAGCAGCTCCTCTTCATCATCTTCCTCATCTTTTACCTGGCCACTGTCTTGGGAAATGTGCTCATCATCCTGGCCATCAGCACAGACTCTCACCTGCACACCACCATGTACTTCTTCCTCAGCAACCTGTCCTTTGTGGATGTTTGTTTCTCCTCCACCACTGTCCCCAAGGTACTGGCCGACCACATACTCAGAAATCAAGCCATTTCGTTCTCTGGGTGTCTCACACAGATGTATTTTGTCTCTCTGTTTGCTGAAATGGACAATTTCCTGCTGGCTGTGATGGCCTATGACCGATATGTGGCCATTTGTCACCCTTTACACTACACAATAAAGATGACACATCAACTCTGTGCACTTCTTGTTATGGGATCATGGTTGGTAGCCACCATGTATGCTCTGTTGCATACACTGCTCATGGCTCAACTCTCTTTCTGTGGGGACAACATCATCCCCCATTTCTTCTGTGATTTGACTCCTCTCCTCAAACTTTCTTGCTCAGACACACATCTCAATGAGCTGATGACTCTTACAGTGGGCACTGTTATGACAGTCACCCCATTTGTCTGCATTCTGATTTCTTACTTCCACATCACCTGTGCTGCCCTGAGAGMCTCATCCTCTAGGGGGGGATGGAAATCTTTTTCCACCTGTGGATCCCACCTGGCTGTGGTCTGCCTCTTCCATGGCACCATCATATCCCTGTATTTCAACCCGTCATCCTCTCACTCAGCTGGGAGGGACATGGCAGCTGCCATGATGTTCACAGTGGTGACCCCCATGCTGAACCCTTTCATCTACAGCCTGAGGAACAGGGACATGAAAGGGGCTTTAAGGAAATTGCTTACCATGAATCTTCATCTACCCATAAGTATAAGAAAATCACATACCTAATTAATTTTCAAAAAATTATTTATTCTAAGGTTTCAAACTTTTGTTTTGTTTTGAGTTTGTTTTGTTAGGCAAGCATGTTCTATTTCTCTTGGGAGAATAAAATCCATATTATAGACAAGAGGTGAGAGGTGTTTTGGCACCCAGATGGCAGAGTGCTTCCTGAGCACATTCATGATTCAGGATTGAGTCCCTAGTCATGCCAAAGTAAATGTAATATACTTTTTTTTAAGATCTAAAATGTGTGCATGTTCGTGTATGACATGTGTGTACCAAATGTGTTTGTACCACATGCATATGTGTCTGTGTACCACAAGTATGTTGGTGTCCAAGAAGAACGAAAAAGGACTCTCTAGACTTGAGTTACAGGTATGTGTTAATCAAACAATGTGGGTCTTGGAAACCAAATCTGTGTACTCTGGCAGAACAACAAGGGAATACTAAGCTATCTCTCCTGCTCACATAACACATTTTGATCAAATAGCTTTATTTCCATTGTGAATGAACTTTTAACATAAGACAGCACAAACATAGCTACACTTACTTCTGATTACAAAAGAGGAGAATAGGCATGTTTGGGGACAAGTGGGATATTTCAATTGGAAGCTGCTAAAAGGAAATTATGGTAATCTCTGAGTTTTCTTTGGGTGGTGTTGGAAAGGAATTGGGGTTTGACTGCTGCTTCAGATGGGATGCTGCTATTCAGGATGCTTGTTGGTTTTTTTATTGTATCCAGCTGGAAGAAGGGAACAGATAAAGCTTGAGCTCTGACTGACCACTCATGTTAGCATCCTGGAGCACACAGTATGGGTCATTTTGTGGTTAGGACAATACCTTTGTTCATGTATTCTACAGTCATTCCATAATAGCCCTTTGTGTCTTGTGATGTCACACTTCTAGGGACTTTTCTTGCTATGGCTGTTCTATGACATTCTCTATGTTCATCGGGAACCAACTAATGCCTATCCAGCTCCTGCATGCCAGTGCTAAGCTTCCTTTCTTACAACATAGTCCTTGATATGAGCACATCTGAAGGGAAGATGCACCCTGACAAGGTGATTACATTTGTTCAGAGCATTTGTTCTGCCATAAGTTGCCAAATAGATTGTGTCTTTAAAAGAATGGGTCTGGGGGCTGGAGAGATAGCTCAGTGTTTAAGAGCATTGGCTGTTCTTCTAAAGGACACAGGTTCCATTTCCAGCAGCTACATGGCAGCTCACAAGTGTCTTTAACTCAAGTGCAGTGTAATCAATTCCCTCATACAGTCATACATGTAGGACAAACACCAGTGCACATGAAATAAAAGTGAATTAAAAATTTTMCAAAGAACTGGTCTATTTCACATAGGTTTTTGAATTTGTGAGATTTTTTCATAGTATTTTTCTGCCACTTTTAATTTTTTGTTCTTATATGTCTGGGTGTTTTGCCTGTACATTTGTCTGTGTACTATACAGGTGCAGTTACTGGATAACCATATAATGGCACTTCATCCTCTGGAATTGGAGTTGTAGATGTTAGGTGCTACATGAGTGCTAGGGACCAAACCAGGTACTCTGGAATAACATCCAGCCTTTTAACCACTTATCCATCATTCCAACTCTTGATATCATTCTCTAATGTCAATGAGATTAGTAGTAATGCTTACTCAGTGATTTCTGATACATGTGTTTGAGGTTCATGTGTTACAAGTCTGGATGCTATTGGGAAGTAGTGGGATGTCTGGGAATAAGGCTAAGTGCAAAGATGTCAGGTCATAAGCAGATTCTTAGGGAGATTTTGGACTGTCAACCCCTCTCCTGTGCTTGTCTTTGCTTTCAGGATCCCATGTGGTAAACAGACCCATGTCCATCACATGTCCATCTTGCTATGTGGAGATTCATAAATGCAAAGCAACAAGGCCAAGCAAATGTGAACTGAGATGTTAGACACCTAGTCTCTTTGAATTTTCTCAGGTATTTTGTTACAGAAATGGACAGCCAATTCCCTTAATTCCAGATCTGTCCTCTCAGACATGCACTGGAGGACACACAGTTGCTGCTCACCTCTCTTGTTTTATCTGGGAATTTTTAGTAAGCTAAATTTTATTTGCATGTTTCTCAATGTCTACCATTTTTCAAGACATTTTTTTCTTTGGGTCATTCATTTAGAAGTAATCTTTAATCCCAAAACAGTTGGAATTCATAATATTTTATGAAAAGAGAAAGGGGGAGCTGTGGCATGGTGAGCTGTGATAGGCAGCCTGGTCTGTGGTTGAGCACAGGCTTAAAACCCTGGTGACCCAGCAGGCAACTGTCACCTTCAAGGAACAGCAGGCTTTTGGCCATGTCTCTAGGGCCCCTGACTCTTGTCATGGTCACAGCCTCCCACACACCCACATCTGTGGCCATCAGTTATATAGGAGCAGCACCAACCCCTCCATCATGCAGATAAGGTATCTCCAAGCTCTCAAACTAGGCCAATGAGATGTACTTGTCAGGTCCTAACCCACACCAAAACTGTATATAAGAAACCTATCTGGAAGGAATAGCAGTATGTAAGAACTAGTCCATTGTTTGAGACCTTCCATCATAAGTGTTGTAACTCTGTCACTTGGGAAGTGGTCTGCTCACCGTGAAGCTCTGCCTAAAGCTCCCCTGCACTCCTCCCTGGATAGTTGACCTCTCACCAGTCCAGCTCAGCCAGACTTAGTACAGGGCTACATTGAGCAACAGAGATGAGAGACAGAGGTGGAACCAGCTGCTGAATAAGAGGCAGCAGAAGTGACTCCCGCTTCCTGCTGGCACTTACTCCTCACACCTGGCTGGGCCAGAGATTTCTCTGGAAAGTCTCCAGTATTCAGCACCACAATGTTTCAGGCAGAGAAGCAGGAACTTTCCTGATCTTATTTATGCTCAAGGGTCTTATAAACTGAGCGAGTTTTCACTTTTGACCAAATATTTTCCCATATTTTTTGTTTGGTTGTTTGGTTGTTTTTTGTATTATTCCTCTCACATTATTGTCTCTCCACCTCATCTTGTCTATGTGGGAGGCATGTTCATGATGCAAATCTATACATTCAGGCAAAACAATCACATGCATAAGATAAAAATTTAATGAAAAAATTTAATGAAAAAATTCCAGCCACACAGTGGTGCAGTACTTTGGAGGGACAGGTAGGCAGATTTATGTGAGTTTGAGACCAGTCTGGYACACAGAGCAAGTTTCAGGAAAGCCAGAGCCATATGCAGAAACCCTAGCTCAAAAAAGCAAGAAGAGCTGGAATTACCAACAGTTGTGAGCTGCCATGGACATGATACTAATTGAACCCACATCCTCTGCGTGAGCAATCAATGGTCTTAAATCATTGAGCCATCTCTCCGGCCCTGTAAATGTCTTCTTAATGAACAGAGATAGAATAATTTATCAAGTGTTCTTCAATGTTTGTGGAATTTTAAATAAAAAGTTCATTTTTGTCCCTGGGTAAGGTTGATAATACAAAAAATATGCATACACTAAACATTCTGAGACATTATAAATTTCTGATCTAGAAATTTTTACCTCTCACCCTTTATGTGCATGGTAGGCAATCAAGGCACTACCTACAGAGTTACATCCCTAGCCCAGGACTCCTTTCTCAAAATCTTCTATTTAACTTGAAATCATGGCTAATGTAGAGTATCATTACTCCCCAGAACCAGCTTCCTTTCTTATGAAGCAACCACATGCTTCTCACCATTGCTCTAAAATCTTGGACTCATATCCTTACAATAACTAAGGGCTCCAAGCCTTTCTTACTTGCTTGAACTATAATAACTTGGGCTTCCTAGTGCCACCTGGATGATGCATGCCCAGCTTGGAGTCTGGAAAAACTCTCAGTACAAAGAACTGCTCTGTTGGGGTGATGTTTTTGTATTGTGTGAAAATGTGACTATCTCATTCCTTGCCTGTTTGCTCAAAATAAAAAGGCTGGCTTCCTTCCATTTTGCACCTGATCCTGAAGCTGAGCAACTGCTCTGGATCCCCACCCACTCAGCCCTACCTAGTTGCAGCTGGACAAACCATGTGTTCGGACACATCTAGGATCACAGAATTACAGGAAGTATAGGCTCCAGTCAGGGACAGCAAAGCCAGTTAACACCAGAGATAACCAGATTGCCAGAGGCAAGAATTAGAACATAGCAACAGAAACAAATACTCCTTGGAAACATCAGAACCCAGTTCTTCTACCACGGCAGGCCCTAGATACCCCATCATACCTGAAAAGCAAGACTCAGTTGTAAATTCTTATCTCATGAAGATGGTAGAGGGCTTTAAGAAGTACATAAAGACTCACTTAAAGAAATACAGGAAAACACAGGTAAACAAGTAGATACCCTAAAACAGGAAACACATAAATCTCTTAAAGAAATACAGGAAAACACAATCAAACAGGTGAAGGAATTAAACAAAACCATCTAAAAATGGAAATAAAAACACAAAACAAGACAAACCTGGAGATGAAAAGCGTAGGAAAGAGAGCAGAAGTCACTGATGCAAGCACCACCCACAGAATATAAGAGATTGAAGACAGAATCCCAGATGTAGAAGATAACATAGAAGACATTGACACAACAGTCAAAGAAAATACAAAAGCCAAAAGGTCCTAACTTTTTTTTTTATTGAATATCATCTTCATTTACATTGTCAATAGTAAAACCTTTCCCGATTTCCCTTCTCCCCAAAGACCCCCAACCCCTTCTCCCACCCCCTGCCTCCACGTATATTCCCCTCCACTCAAAACACTCCCAACACCCCTGAATTTCCCTTTGTTGGGGCCTCTATTGAGAATTTACCTGGCCAAGGACTCCTCCCACTGATGTCCAACAAGGCCTTCCTCTGCTATATTTTTGACTGGAACCATGTGTACCCCTTGGTTGATGGTTCAGTCCCTGGGAGTCTTAGGGTGTCTGGGTGGCCAAAATCACTGTTCTTCCCATGGGGCTGTAAACTGCTTCAGTTCCTCCAGCAAAAGGTCCTAACTTAACTCATTAAAGAAAGAACACAATGGTAGGTCCAAACCTAAGAATAGAAAGTATAGAATAGAGTGAAGAATAGAGTTGGGAAATTGAAAGAGCCTGCAAATATCTTCAACAAAATTATAGAAGAAAAGTTATTTGCCCTAAAGAAAGAGATGCCCACAAATATACTTGAAGCCTACTGAACACCAAACAGATGGTACTAGAAAAGAAATTCCTCCTGACACATAGTAATTAAAACACCAAATGCACAGAAAAAAAGAAAGAATATTGAAAGCAGAAGGGGAATAGGTCAAGTAACATAAAAATTCAGACCTATAAGAATTACACTAACTTCTCAACAGAGACTCTAAAAGGCAGGAGACCTTGAGAAGATGTCGTACACACCCTAAGAGAACAAAAATGCCATCCCAGGCTACTATAAGCAGCAAAACTCGAAACTACCATAGATGTGAGAAACCAAGGTATTCCAACACAAAACCAAATTAATATATTTGCCACCTTGCCTTGGGGCACCACAGATGGCTAACCAGACAGAGCCCTGTGGACTGAGAGTGCCACCATCTAGGCTCCAGCAGTCCAACCAAGGAAGCTCCCTTCCTGCAGGGAATCCAGCGGTTAGACAGAGCCCCGAGACCTGCCACCATCTTGGAGCTGGTGTCCTGACCAGGTCACCATAGAGATCCAAAAGAGGAGCCCAGGTCACCATAAAGATCTAACAGACGAGCCCAGATTGGTGGAGAAAAAGATCTGATTCTTTTTTTTTCTTATTGGATACATTCTTTATTTACATTTCATTTCCCTTTTTCTGGTTTCCGCGCCACCCAGATGTCCCATATGTCTTTTTCCCTCCCCCAGTTCCCCCATTCACCCCTTCCCACTTCCCTGTTCTGGTAT
>BDUI01001000.1:171111-184387 GCA_002335545.1 Apodemus speciosus
GACAAGAAGGAAAGAGTGGACCCAGGTTCTGGAAAGACCCATTACAGCAGTGTAGGAGAATACAAAAACAGGGATGTGGGAAGGGGTGAATATGGGAATGAGGGGGGGGAGGAGAGGTAAAAAGACATATGGGACATGGGGGGGGCGGGGAAACCAGGAAAAAGGGAAATGAATTGTAAATAAAGAATATATCCAAAAGAAAAAAGAAAACAAACAAAAGAAAAGAATCAGATCTTTTTTTCCACAGATCTGAGCTTGTCTGTTAGATCCTTATGGTGACCTGGGCTCCTCTGTTGGTTTTTTGTGGCGCCGTGGTCAGGCCACCAGCTGCAAGATGGTGGCAGGACTCGGGGCTCAGTCTAACCACGGGATTCCCTGCAGGGAGTAGAGCTTCCCTGGTTGGACTGCTAGAGCCTTGATGGTGGTGTTCTCAGTCCACAGAGCTCTGTCTGGTTGGCTCTCTGAGGTGCCCTGAGGCAAGGTGGCTGGTTCTGCTGTAATCCAGGTACAGCCCACACAGATCTCCAAGTAAGTTGGTGGCCACGTGGGTCGGCGACAGTCCGCAGCTCTGATCTGAGGCAAGATGGCCTTTGCAGGGCCCAGAACCTACACCTGGCTGGCCAGCAGTGCCTGCTGCTCTGCTTAACTCTTGAGCGCAGATCGCTGTCTGTTGGCTTGAGTCCCCAGAGGTCTTAAACTTGGTGTCTCTCGGTTGCCCGAGCCAGCTTGGTGCGAGCAGGCAGTGGCCAAGATGGTGGCGGCGGGGAGTGCAGGATCCCTCCAGGGTGCAGAACCCATGCCTGTCTGGGCTACAGGACCTGCTGTTCTGCTCAGCTCCTGAGTGCAGATTACTGCCTGGCTTTTTGGGTCCCCAGAGATTTTAAACTCGGGATAACTCGGGATAACACGGGTACCTGGTCCTTTCGTCCAGTCCAAGCAACAGTGAAGCAGGCTGCGGTGGTGGGCAGTGCAAGATCCCCCGCAGGGCTCAGAGCCTACACCAGGCTGACCCACAGGGCCCGCTGCTCTGCTTAACTCTCGAGCGCAGATTGCTGTCTGTTGGCTTGAGTCCCTAGAGGCCTTAAACTTGGGGTCTCTTGGTTGCCCTAGCCAGCTTGGTGCGAGCCGGCAGTGGCCAAGATGGCAGCGGCGGTGGGGAGTGCCTGTGCTTTCTTTTCTAAGGTTAAGAAAATTTTCAGCAAAGACTTTTTGAAAATCATAGAAGCCCTTGACTTGGGTTTCTTCTCTTTCCTCTATTTTTAGACTTGCCATTTTCATAGTGTTCCAGATTTCTTGGATGTTTTGTGTTGGGAGTTGTTTGTTTTTTGTTTGTGTTGGTTTCATATTTTCTTTGACTGACTGATGTATCATTTATTCTATCCTGTCATTAAATGATGTCATTCCAATGTGACAACATCAGAGTCCTTTTGAGATCTTGCTAACATCCTCTCTGCTACCATTGTGTAGAAGAAAAATTACTTTTATTGACAGTCAAAATCACAAGACATGGGGCAGAAGAATGGTGCAGTGGCTAATAGCTTGTGCTGCTTTTGCAGAGGACCCAAGTTCTGTTTCCAATATCTATACTGGGCAGCTCACAATGAATGAATGCCTGTAACCTCAAATCCAAGGGATTCAGTGCTCTCTTCTGGCTTATGAAGGCATCTATAAGCATTTGCTATAAGTTGTGTGTGTGTGTGTGTGTGTGTGTGTGTGTGTGTACACAAATGAAAATAAAAGTCTTTATAAAAATACTATGACATGCTAGAATAATACAATACCTGTTGTGGGCAGTTCATTTATTAACAAATTATATTCCAAATAAGAAACCTCTGTAGAATTCAGCTTGACTGGAATAAAGAAGAAAAGATGTTCATATACAGAAGAGCTGACCATCTGCACTCCTTGTTCCTTTGCATAGTAAGCCTGGAGGGTTCTTATAAGTTTAGCAATTATTACCAACTGGTATGTATCTTCTCATGCAAAACAGCACTGTAAAATTACAATCTAGCCTTTTATGGTAACGAGGCTACACCATTAAAAGGAGATGTCTCGGTCAGTAAAGGGAAAGCCATACAAGAATGAGAAACTGAATTGATGTTCCCAGCACCTATATAAAAGTAAGCTGCTATAACAGAAAGAACCAGGAAGAAGCCATTGTCTAAGAGGGTTCACTAGACTGGAACAGTTCAGAGAGAGACCTTATCTCAAGAAATAAGTTGTTGGCAAGTACATTTAATCCTGGCACTTGGGAGACAAGGAAGGTGGATCTATGTAAGTTCATGGCCATACTTATTTACAAAGGGAGTTCCAGGCCCTAGGTACACAGGAAGCCCATGTCTCAAATGAGATAGGGAGAGGGGAAAAGGAGAAGAATAGAAAAAATAAAAGAGCCAGGTGGTGGTGGCACATGCCTGTAATCCCAGTACTTGGGAGGCAGAGGCAGGCAGATTTCTGAGTTTGAGGCGAACCTAGTCTACAGAGTGAGTTCCAGGACAGCCATGGCTATACAGAGAAACCCTGTCTCAAAAAAACCAAATCCAAAGAAAGAAAGAAAGAAAGAAAGAAAGAAAGAAAGAAAGAAAGAAAGAAAAAGAAAAGAAAAATTGCAGAAGATATTTAATGTTGACCTCTGGCTTCACATGCATATTCATGGATGTGCACCACTTTGGAAGGTGTCTGGAAGTGGCAGGGTGTGGCTGGATCACTATTCCATTAGGCCAGTAGTAACACAACTCTTACAGGTAAAGAGCCTTCCTCTCACAATACCTATCTGCTGTTTAGTAACCAACTATTCTCTACTACCTAGAACTTCAGACAGTCAAACTTTACGTCATAAAGCTCCTGCAAGTCCTGCCTGAGCTGAATGGTTCTATACCAGGTTCTCTCATGAAACTTCAGTTCTGTTGTGTTTCAGTCATCTCACAGCTTAACTGACAAACAGCACATGTGGAAAGGTTCACAGGGTCAAAACAAAGCAAGAAAGAGGAATGAGCAAGGTTACCTCTTATACCAAACCACTCTGTGAGGCAAATGTGGCAGCACACACCTGGGGTCTCAGTGTTCAGGAGATATAGATGAGAGAATCAAGAGTTCAAAATCACCTGTAGCGCCTGTAATCAAGCCTCATGCTGGGTACCATTCTAATGGAGGCAGTCAGTCAGTCAACATGGGAACCAAGACTGGGGTAGAGAGGATAATTATAGGAAATGCAGGAAGAATATGTAAGACACAAATGTGGGAGGTATGCAGGTCACTACCATGCCAACACCAAGTGTATTTTCTCAGTGTCTTTTAAAGGCAAGCAACACAAAGCATGACCAATTACAGGAAGATAAACAATGACCAGAAATCCTTACACGGCAAGTTTATAGTACACAGTATATATTTGACTAAGGACATTTCCTCCAGGCAAGAGATAGTCTCTCAAGGACATATGTGTAAGCAGAGGGACTTGGCAGGTATAACTCATGTCTTAATTAAAATAAAGGCAGATTCTGGTAGCCTTATTCTTGATTAATTATAAACAAGAAGTCATTGAAAGCAAACTCTGTAAGCATTCCTCATACTCTCCTGTTTCATATGTACAATTTCCTCTGTGTCAGGTGGGGAATCTCCCTGTGCCTGAACCCCAGGGATTCTTTGTCAAATGTCTTACCTTCTATTCTACATTCTGCTAAAGGCCATAGATTTTATTGTTATTATTATTAATCATTCCATTTGCTTACATCTCAAATGATATCCCACTTTCAATTTACCTCTCCACAAATCTGCCATCTTACAACTGCCCACTCCCCCCTCATCTTTGACTCCATGAATATCCTCTCCCACCCACCCACAGTCACCTGCCCCACTGATCCAGAAACCCCCTATTCTAGGTCATCAAACCACCACAGGACCAAGGGCCTCCCCTCCCATTGATGTCAGACAAGGCTATCATCTGCTACGTATTTATCTGGAGCCATAGATCCCTCCCTGTGCACTCTTTGGTTGGCAGTTGTACTGCTGGTTTTGTGTGTCAACATGACACAGGCTGGAGTTACAAAGAGAAAGGAGCTTCAGTTGGGGAAGTGTCTCCATGAGATCCAGCTGTGGAGCATTTTATCAATTAGTGATCAACCGGGAGGGCCCATTGTGGGTGGTACCATCCCTGGGCTGGTATTCTTGGTTTCTATTAAGAGAGCAGACTGAGCAAGCCAGAGGAAGCAAGCCAGTAAGAAACATTCCTCCATGGCCTCTGCCTCAGCTCCTGCCTCCTGACCTGCTTGAGTTCCAATCCTGACTTCCTTTAGTGATGAACAGCAACATGGAAGTGTAAGCTCAATAAACCCTTTCCTCCCCAACTTGCCTCGTGGTCATGATGTTTGTGCAGAAATAGAAACCCTAAGACAGTGGTCTAGTTCCTAGGATTATGGGGTAGTCCAGCCAACTGACACTTCCTATGGGGATGCAATCTCCTTCCCCTTCCCCAGTCCTTCTGCCAGCTAACCCACTGGAGTCTCTGAGCTCAGTCTGATGGTTGGCACCAAGCATCCACATTTGCATTGTTCAGTTGCTGGCAGAATCTCCCAAGGAACAGCTACACCAGATTCCTGTCAGCAAGCATCTCTCTCTGCAACATCAACAGTGTTGGGGTTTGGTGTCTACAGACAGGATGGATCCCTAGGTGGGGCAGTGCCCTGGATAGCACTTCCTTCAGTCTCTGCTCCATTTTTTTGTCCTTGGCTTTTTTTTTTTTTTGGACAGAAACATTTCTAGGTTAAAAACTTTGATTTAAGTGGGTGGCGCTATCTATCAACCAGGGACCTTGCCTATCTACTGGAGGTGGTCTCTACAGGCCCTCTCTCCCTTCACTGCACATATTCCTGCTAAAGTGATCCCTGTTGGGTCCTGGGAGCTCATGTTTCCCTGGTGTCTGGAACCCTCCAGTGGCTATCCTCAATTTCTCTTCCTCCCTGCTATATATTTTCATTTGATTTCCTGACCCTCTGTATTGTTCTCCAGTCACCTCCAGTACCTGATACTGACACCCCTCAATGCAGGACTGAAATATCCACACTCTGGTATTCCTTCTTCCTAAGTTCCACATGGCTTTGGGTTATATCATAGGGATTGTGGCCATTTGTGCTAATTTCCAGTTATCAGTGAGTACAAACCATGCGTGTTCTTTTGTGTCTGGGTTATCTCACTCAGGATGATATTTCTGGTTCCATTCATTTGCCTGAAAATTGCATCAAGTTACTATTTTAATAGCTGAATAGTACTCCATTTCATGTAAATGTACAACATTTACTGTATCCAATCTTCTGTTGAGGGACATCTGGGTGGATGGCTTCTGTCTATTATAAATAAGGCTGCTATAAACATAGTAGAGCATTTGTTCTGTTATTTGATGGAGCATCTTTTGGGTATATCCCCAGTAGTGGTAAACCTGGGTCTTACAGTAGAATTATTTCCACTTTTTTCAAGAACCACCAGATTGATTTCCAAAGTGGTTTTACTATCTTGTAGTCTCACCAGGAATGGAGGAGTGTTTATCTTTCTCCACATCCTCACCAACACCTGCTGCTGTCACTGACATTTTTTATCTTAGCCATTCTGATTGGTGTGAGGTGGAATTTCAGGGTCATTTTGATTTGCATTTTCCTGATGACTAAGGATATTGAACTTTTCTTAAAGTGCCTCTCCTTTTGTGATTCCTCAGATCAGAATTTTTTGTTAGGCTCTGTACCTCATTTTTAATGGAGTTATTTGGGCCTCTGGAGTCTAACTTCTTGAGTTCATTGTATATTTTAGATATTAGCCCTCTATCACATGAAGGGTCGGTAAAGAACTTTTCCCAATCTCTGGGTTGCAATTTTGTCCTATTGACAGTGTCCTTTGTCTTACAGAAACTTTGCAAATTTATGATCTTATTTTGTTGACTGTTGATCTTAGAGCACAAGCCTCTGGTGTTCTCGTCAGGAAATTTTCCCCTGTGTTCATGTGTTTGAGGGTCTTTTCCACTTTCTCTTCTATTTGATTAAGCTTATCTTAATGATAAGCTTAGCTTATATGTGGAGGTCCTTGATCCACTTGGACTTGAGCTTTGTACAAGGAAATAAGAATGGATAAATGTGCATTCTTCTACATGCTGACTGCCAGTTGAACCAGCACCATTTGGAACTTCTTTTGGATTATCTGTGTCTTTGTTTAGTTTCTCCTTTCAATATCTGTCCATTGGTGAGAATGGGGTGTTGAAATCTCCTACTACTGTTCTGTGAAGTTCAATATGTGCTTTGAGATTCAGTACATTTTTTTTTACAAATGTGGCTGCCCTTGAATTTGAGGCATAGATATTCAGTATTGAGAGTTCATCTTGGTGGATACTTCCTTTCATGAGTATGTAGTTTTGGTTGAAAGTCTATTTAACTGGATATTAGAATGGCTACTCCAACTTGTTTCTTGGGACCATTTGCTTGGAAAATATTTTCCAGCCTTTTACTTCAGATAGTGTCTGTCTTTGTCACTGATGTCTGTTTCCTGTATGCAGCAAAATGCTAGAAGCTGCTTGCATATACAGTCTGTTAGCCATTGTCTTTTTATTGGGGAATTGAGTCAAATGATATTGAGAGACCTTAGGGACCAATGATTGTTACTTCCTGTTATTTTCGTTGTTAGAGGTGGAATTATGTTTGTGTGTTTCTCTTCTTTTGGGTTTGTTGTGAGAAGATTAATATCTTCCTTTTTCTTGGGTGTAGTTTCCCTCCTTGTGTTGGAATATTCCTTCTATTATGCTTTGTAGGGTTSGATTAGAGGAAAGATATTTTTAATTTGGTTTTTTCTTTTAATACCTTGGTATTATGGTGCAAATACTAATGATAATTTCAAGTTTTGCTGGTTATAGGAGCTTGGGCTGGCATTTTTGTTCTCTTAGAGTATGTATGACATCTTCTCAAGATCTTCTGGGTATTAGAGTCTGTTGAGAAGTTAGTCTAATTCTTATAAGTCTGCATTTTTATGTTACTTGGCCTATTCACCTTCTGCTTTCAATATCCTTTCTGAGCAATGTGTGTTTTAATTACTATATGACAGGAGGAATTTCTTTTCTATTACCCTCTGGTGTTTGGTAGGCTTTTAGAAAGTTTGTGGGCATCTCTTTCTTTAGGTTAAGCAAATTTTCTTCTATAATATTGTTGAAGATATTTGCAGGCCATTTCAGTTTACTGACTCTATCCTATATTTATTATTCTTAGACTTAGGCCTTTCCAYTGTGTTCTTTTTTCTTTAATGTTTTGAGTTAGGACCTTTTGGTTTTTTGTATTTTCTTTGACTGTTGTGTCAATGTCTTCTATGTTCTACACCTGAGATTCTGTCTTCTATCTCTTGAAATCTGTTGGAGATACATGCATCTGTGACTCCTGCTCCCTTTCCTAGGTTTYTCATCTCCAGGGTTGTCTTCTTTTGTGTTTTCTTTAATGTTTCTATTTCCATTTTTTAGGTCCTAGATGGTTTTGTTCAATTCCTTCACCTGTTTGATTGTGTTTTCCTGTATTTCTTTAAGAGATTTCTGTATTTCCTGTTTAAGGGTATCTCCTTGTTTAGTTGCATTCTCCTGTATTTCTTTAAGTGAGTTTTTAATGTCCTTCTTAAGGCCCCCTATCTTCTTCATGAGATTAAAAAAAAAACAAAAAACAAAACAAACAACAAAACATGGGGAAAGATCTGGTCAAAAGGGAGAATTCGCTCAGTTTATAAGACCCAGGAGCAGAAATAAGATCAGGAAAGTTCCTGGTCTCTGCCTGAAACATTGTGGGCCTGTGTACTGGAGGCTTTCCACAGAGATCTCTGGCCCAGTCAGGTGTGAGGGTTCAGGCAAGGAGGAGTGAGTGCCGACAGGAAGGGAGAGCAGCCACAGCTGCCTCCTCTTCTGAAGCTGGCTCCACTTCTGCCTCTCATCTCAGGTACTCCATGTAGCCCTGCACTAAATTGGGCTGAGCTGTGCCAGTGAGGAATGCAGGGTAACTTCAGTCAGAGCTTCAGGATGAGCAGACCTCTTCCCATGTGACAGTATTACAGCACTTATGATAGAAGCTCTCAGTCAATGGACTGGTTTTCACACACCAGTATTCCAGATAGGATACTTATAAACAGTTTTGGGGTGGGTCAGGACCCGGGAGGGTTTGGTGTTGTTCCTATATGACNGATTAGAGGAAAGATATTTTTAATTTGGTTTTTTCTTTTAATACCTTGGTATTATGGTGCAAATACTAATGATAATTTCAAGTTTTGCTGGTTATAGGAGCTTGGGCTGGCATTTTTGTTCTCTTAGAGTATGTATGACATCTTCTCAAGATCTTCTGGGTATTAGAGTCTGTTGAGAAGTTAGTCTAATTCTTATAAGTCTGCATTTTTATGTTACTTGGCCTATTCACCTTCTGCTTTCAATATCCTTTCTGAGCAATGTGTGTTTTAATTACTATATGACAGGAGGAATTTCTTTTCTATTACCCTCTGGTGTTTGGTAGGCTTTTAGAAAGTTTGTGGGCATCTCTTTCTTTAGGTTAAGCAAATTTTCTTCTATAATATTGTTGAAGATATTTGCAGGCCATTTCAGTTTACTGACTCTATCCTATATTTATTATTCTTAGACTTAGGCCTTTCCAYTGTGTTCTTTTTTCTTTAATGTTTTGAGTTAGGACCTTTTGGTTTTTTGTATTTTCTTTGACTGTTGTGTCAATGTCTTCTATGTTCTACACCTGAGATTCTGTCTTCTATCTCTTGAAATCTGTTGGAGATACATGCATCTGTGACTCCTGCTCCCTTTCCTAGGTTTYTCATCTCCAGGGTTGTCTTCTTTTGTGTTTTCTTTAATGTTTCTATTTCCATTTTTTAGGTCCTAGATGGTTTTGTTCAATTCCTTCACCTGTTTGATTGTGTTTTCCTGTATTTCTTTAAGAGATTTCTGTATTTCCTGTTTAAGGGTATCTCCTTGTTTAGTTGCATTCTCCTGTATTTCTTTAAGTGAGTTTTTAATGTCCTTCTTAAGGCCCCCTATCTTCTTCATGAGATTAAAAAAAAAACAAAAAACAAAACAAACAACAAAACATGGGGAAAGATCTGGTCAAAAGGGAGAATTCGCTCAGTTTATAAGACCCAGGAGCAGAAATAAGATCAGGAAAGTTCCTGGTCTCTGCCTGAAACATTGTGGGCCTGTGTACTGGAGGCTTTCCACAGAGATCTCTGGCCCAGTCAGGTGTGAGGGTTCAGGCAAGGAGGAGTGAGTGCCGACAGGAAGGGAGAGCAGCCACAGCTGCCTCCTCTTCTGAAGCTGGCTCCACTTCTGCCTCTCATCTCAGGTACTCCATGTAGCCCTGCACTAAATTGGGCTGAGCTGTGCCAGTGAGGAATGCAGGGTAACTTCAGTCAGAGCTTCAGGATGAGCAGACCTCTTCCCATGTGACAGTATTACAGCACTTATGATAGAAGCTCTCAGTCAATGGACTGGTTTTCACACACCAGTATTCCAGATAGGATACTTATAAACAGTTTTGGGGTGGGTCAGGACCCGGGAGGGTTTGGTGTTGTTCCTATATGACYGATAGCCACATATGTCTCTTCGGACAGGTGTGGGGCATYGTGGGATGCTTTGTCCAGGACAAGAGCCAGGGAGCCTAGAGATGTGGCCGAAAGCCTGATGTTCTTTGTAGGTGATAGTCAACTGCTGGGTCACTAAGGTTTTGAGCCTGTGCTCAACCATGGATGAGGCTGCCTATCACAGATCACCGTGCCAAAACTCCCCCTTTTTCTTTTCATAAAATATTATGAATTCCAAATGTTTTGGGATTAAAGAACACTTACAAATTAATGGGCCAAAATAAAAAATGTCTTGAAAAATGGTAGACATTGAAAAACATGCAAATAAAATTTAGCTTATTAAAAATTCCCAGACAAAACAAGAAAGGTGAGCAGGAACTCTGTGCCTTCTAGTGCATGTCTGAGTGAAGAGATCTGGAACTAAGGGATTTGGCTACCCATTTCTGTAACAAAATGCCTGAAAAAAATCAAAGAGACTCGGTGTCTGACATCTTAGTTCACATTTGCTTGATCTTGTTGCTTTGCATTTATGAATCTCCACATACCAAGATGGACGTGTGATGGACATGGGTTTGTTTACCACATGGGATCCTGAAAGCAAAGAAGAGCACAGGATAGGGGTCAAGAGTCCAAAATCTCCCTAAGGATCTGCTTATGACCTGACATCTTTACACTTAGCCTTACTCCCAGACATCCCATTACTTCCTAATAGCATCCAGACTTGTAACCCATGAACCTGAAACACACGTAAAAGAAATCCCTGAGTAAGCATTACTACTAATCTCAGTGACATTTAGAGAATGATATCAAGAGCTGGAGAGATAGGTAAGTCGTTAAGAGGCTGGCTGTTATTCCAGAGGACCTGGTTTGGTTCCTAGAACTCATGTAGCAGTTAACATATATAACTCAAATTCCAGAGGATGCAGTGCCATTATATGGTTATCCAGGAACTGCACACATATAGTACACAAACAAACATACAGGCAACGYACCCATACACATAAATAAAAATCTCAAAAAATTTAAAAATGGCAAAAGAATACTATCAACAACTATCGCAAATTCAAAAACCTGTGTCACATAGATCAGTACTTTGTAAAATTTTTATTCACTATTATTTCATGGGCACTGGTGATTTTCCTAAATGAATATTGTATGAGGGAATCCAATCAACCTCACTTGAGATACCTACATTTCTGAGCTGCTATGTAGCAGCTGGGAATTGAACCTATGTCCTTTGGAAGAATATCCAATGCTCTTAAACACTGAGCTATCTATCCAGTCCCCAGACCTGTTCTTTTAAAGACACAATCTATTGAGACTTATCAAGGAAGAAATAGTCTGAACAAATGTAATCACTTTGCCAGAGTGGGTCTTCTCTTCATATGTGCTCATATCAAGGACTATGTTGTAAGGAAGCTTAGCACTGGCATGCAGGAGCTAGGTAGCCATAGGTTGGAGTTTTCCCAATGAAAATAGAGAATTTTATAGAACAGCCATAGCACAAAAAGTCCCTAGGATTGTTATGTCACAAGATACAAAGGGCTATTATGGAATGACTGCAGAGTACATGATATTGCCCTAATCACAAAATGACCTACACTGTGTGCTCCAGAATGATGATATGAGTGCACAGTCAGAGCTCAAGCTTTATCTGTTCCCTTCTTCCATCTGGATACATTCAAAGAGCCAACAACAAGCATCCTGAACAGCAGCATCCCATCTGAAGCAGCAGTGAAACCCCAATTCCTTTCCACCATCCCCCCAAAAAACTCTGAGCTTACAATAACTTCCTTTTAGCAGCTTCCAACTGCAGCAACCCACTGGTCCACAAACATGCCTATTCACCACTTTTGTAATCAGAAGTAAGAGTAGTTATGTTTGTGCTGTCTTATGGTGAAAGGGCATTCACATCTGAAATAAAGTGATTTCATCAAAATGTGTTTTGTGATCAGAAGAGTTAACTTAGCATTCACTTGCTGTTCTGCCAGAGGACCCAGTTTGGTTTCCAAGACCCACATTGGATGATCAACACACACCTGTAACTCAAATCTAGAGAATCCTTTTCCATTCTTCATGTACACCCACAAACTTGCGGTACACAGACACATATACATGTGGTACAAACCCATTTGGTACACACATGTCACACACAAACAAACACATTTTAAATCTTTAAAAAACGAAATTTATATTTATTTTAGCATGTGTAGGGACTCGAATCTGAACCTTGCATGGGCTCAGGAAGCACTCTACGACTGAGCAGCCACCTGGGTGTCCAAAGACCTCTCACCTCTTGTCTATAACATGAATTTTATTCTCCCAAGAGAAATAGCACAGGCTTGCCAAACAAGAGAACACTAAGTTTCACACAGTGGAATAAATAAAACCTTTTTTGAAAATTAATTAGCTATGTGATATTCTTATACTTATTGGTAGATGGAGATTCATGGTAAGCAATTTCCTTAAAGCCCCTTTCATGTCCCTGTTCCTCAGGCTGTAGATGAAAGGGTTCAACATGGGGGTCACCACTGTGAACATCATGGCAGCTGCCATGTCCCTCCCAGCTGAGTGAGAGGATGAGGGGTTGAAATACAGGGAGATGATGGTGCCATAGAAGAGGCAGACCACAGCCAGGTGKGAGCCACAGGTGGAGAARGMTTTCCATCCTCCCCTAGAGGATGAGACTCTCAGGACTGCACAGGTGATATGGAGGTAGGAGATCAAAATGCAGATAAATGGAGTAACCATGATCACATTTCCCACTGTAAGAATTATCAGGTCATTGAGATGTGTGTCTGAGCAGGAGAGTCTGAGGAGGGGAATCACATCACAGAAGAAATGAGGGATGATGTTGTCACYACAGAAAGATAGTTGAGCCATTAGCAGTGTGTGCAACAGAGCATGTAGGGTGGCTACCAACCATGATCCCAAAACAAGAAGGGCACAGAGGTGATGTGTCATCTTTCTTGTGTAATGTAAAGGGTGACATATGGCCACAAATCGATCATAAGCCATCACAGCCAGCAGGAAATTGTCCATTTCAGCAAACACACAGAGAAAATACAGCTGTGTGAGACACCCAGAGAAGGAAATGGATTGATTTCTGAGTATATGAATGGCCAGTACCTTGGGGACAGTGGTGGAGGAGAAGCAGACATCCACAAATGACAGGTTACTGAGCAAGAAGTACATGGGGGTGTGCAGACGGGAGTCTGTGCTGATGGCCAGGATGATGAGGAGGTTTCCCAGGACAGTGGCCAGGTACATGATGAGGAAGAGCAGGAAGAAGAGCTGCTGCTGCTGCTGGGGCTGCCTGGAGAGTCCCAGGAGGAGGAACTCAGAAACCCTTGACTGGTTGATGCTGCTCATGAGTCTTAGCCCAGCTACAGAAGGGTGAAGAAGAGGTTAGAAGGCCATCTTAAGGTTTGGATGCTACACCCAGTTTCACATYAATCCTGCATTAGAGTTTCTGAATTCAGATCCACACTTCTTTTTCCACACACATACTCAATTTACAAATCCCAGTTTTAGGTCATGTTGATTACCTAGAGTCACCCATCTAGTTTTATTGCATGTAACAAAAAAGTATTCCTGTACATGCACCGCTCTTACCTGTATCTGGTAATATTTTCACTCTTGGCCGGGTGGTGGTGGTGGTGCACGCCTTTAATCCCAGCACTTGGGAGGCAGAGGCAGG
>BDUI01001001.1:9744-32017 GCA_002335545.1 Apodemus speciosus
TCTCTGCCCCCCCCCCTCTCTCTCTCTCTCTCTCTCTCTCTCTCTCTGTGTGTGTGTGTGTGTGCGCGCAGTCTTAGCATGCAGACCTGACTGGCCTAGACCTTCTTATGTAAGTAACTCAGGGCAACCTTGAACTTACACTGATCACCACGCTTGCATTATGGCATGTGAGGGATGCAATCCAGAGTCTTGTGCATGCTAGGCAAGGACCAACTACATTACATCCCAGACCACATGTTCATTTTCTATGATCATCTATAGGATTGTGATGGAAAAGGTATCCAGTTTTTTCCTGGACACTTTTCTTACCCCGTGTGTGTTAACTGCCTGTGTCTTTGAGTGATCCTGAAGTAGACACCTATAACCACTCAATTACTTTTCCCCAGTGGTCAGCACTTGAGTTGCCTCTGTTTTACAAGTACTGTGTGATCAGGATCCTGATCTAGAGCCTGTAATAAGCTGGATGCTGGTGCTCAAAGCTAGAATATCCCTGGAACCCGAAAAGTGTTGCCTTGTGTGGAAAAGTGTCTTTGCAAGCATGATCAAGGTGATCATTGTAAGCTTGGGGAAATTGTCCTTGATTGTCAGGATGGGTAACAAATGCATTCCCATGTTTACTTAGGGCCTCAGATAGGACAACACAAACAACAGCCTAACTTCACAGCTCCAGAGACTGGAAGTGTGAAATTGAGGTATAAGCAGGGCCATACTTCCTGCTTACTCCCTGACTACTTCCATGTTGGAGTGGGCCTAGGTGTGCCTTAATCTGTAGCAGAATAAGTCCAAAGTCTTCCTATGTTGACACCTCTGTGTTTGTTGTTCTGTAGTCCTTCATACATGCTAGACCAGCACTCTGCCACCGAGCTCTGTTCCCATTTGCCAACTAACTCCATTTTCACATGGCTTCCTGTGTGTCTCTGACATGTTCCTATTCCTAAGACTGTCAGTCCTTGGGTTAAGAGCACATCTTAACTCTACTAACTATTGATAATGGGAAAGACTATTCCTTTTCTTGGGTTCTGTCTGTGTGAATGTATATTTTGGGGGAAAGATCAGAAAAGTAGTTGCAGGTCCTGGCCTTGAAGATAAGGGTGATATAGCCACAAACTGTTGGCAGCCAGTAGAAGCTGGCAGACACAAGGAATTTATTGTCCCCTGGAACCTCCTGGAGGACCAGGTCCTGACGCCACTTTGGTTTCAGCTTAGGCATTCACATTTTGGACTTTCAGCTTCCAGTCCAGAACTTTGAGATAATACAGTTTTGTTTATATTTTTTAAGATTGTTGTCATCATTATTAATGCTGTTATAGCCCAGATTGGCCCCAAGCTCATAATCCTCTTGCTTAGGCTTCTGAATGCTAAGACTACAGGTGTCCATCACCACATCCAGCTCATTTATGCTGTTACTGTTTCAAACAGTGTTCCAGGAACCCTTTTGTGAGCCAATGGKAGAATCCATTGGGGTATACCCAGGACCAGAGCAGCCAGAAGAGCGAGGGCAACAAGCCCCGGGGCTAGTTCGATAACACCAGGTGACTCTTCCCGGCAGCTGCCACCAGTCACACACAGTGGCTTCTCTTTCATTTTATGCCAGCCAAAGCTTGGCATCAGGCAGCTGATTATTGCCAATCTGATGTGCAAATCCTGTCTCTTTGTTTTCATTTGCATCTCTTCGATTCCTGAGAATCTGGAATATGAGCCTTTCTTGCGCACTCACTCGATCGCCTTTTGGGTGTCTCCTTCTGGAATTGCCTATTCACATGCTTTGCTCATTTGCCTCTTGGGTCTCTTTCTTGGTTTGCAGAATTTCCTTGTGTATTTTCCCCCCATTAATCCCTTGTTGGTTTTAAACAGCAAATATCTTCTCTCCATCTGTCATCTATCTCTTAACTCTATCTGCACTGTCCTTAATGGAAGGAAATACTTAATTGTGTCGTTACCCAATGTACTTAGTTCACATATGCCGGTAGAGGGGCTCGGCTGGACAGGGCTTCTAGGCAAGCGGAGCGCGCGCTGCTGAGCCTGTGAAGACAGTGCGGAAACCGTACACCGGCAGGCCGTGCAGGAGCGTGCACCTCTGCTGAGTGTCATCATCCCCTTGGGTCCCTCATCTACACTGCTCCTCTGCTCTCCCTGCTAATGTGAGCAGTTCAGACTTCAGTGTGCAGTAAAATCATCTGAGGACAGAACTTGTGAAAATCAAGATTCCTAGGGCTGCAAAGGTACCTTGTTTGATGCAGTGCTTGTCTAGCATGCACACGGCCCTGCCGTCAACTCTCGGCCCATAAACCAGATGTAATGGTGGATCCCTACGGTCTCAGCATTCTGGAAGTGAAGGAAGGAAAATCAGGAGTTTAAGCTCATCCTTGGCTACATAGTGATTTTGAGACCAGCCTTGGAAACACAATACTCAGATACTCAATCTCAACAAACAAACAAAATAAAACAAAACAGAAAAACAGATCTTTGGGTGGCTGTTGTATGACAAAACTTTTCCTAGGGACATCTGACACATACATCTACTAACCCTAGGTCGGGAGCGCACACGGCCCAAAGTGTGAGTAACAGCAAACTCCAACCTGGTGAACTAATGAAGTTCATTAGGATTACGTACAGGAGCATGGACAAGGGATCACTTATAGGATCAGAAAGGACTCAAAGACAGCTGCATTACCAAGGCCCTCCCAGGATGGGTGACAGCTCACAAAGCGGGGAACCTGGAGCACACTGCACAGCCTGCATGCAGCTCAGCAGGTTGGAGAGATCCTTTCCCGGTAACTTAGTCCGTCTGAAGCTCTTCCGGATGGCTCGGCGGCTTTCTGCTTCCTCCGGGCATCTGCTCTGCTCTGAGGCTTCTCTGCAGCTTGACTATCTTCCATCTGAGGAAGACTCTCAATGTTTACTTCTCGTGCATCTGGTCAGTTTCAGGGATTTCCTGAGGCTATTTTGGGTTGTTTACCTTCCTGCTTAAGGAGCTTCCTGCAGGATGAAATGTTACACAACAGTGCAACACCTCAAATTTTAGCACCAACAAACCTGAACCACTTTCTGATAAGCTCTGGGTGGTGCTATGGCTGTTGTCCCTAGACTGAAGATACTCAGAGAGCCATGCTCAGATGTCCAGTCAAGACCATCATATTGGTTAAAAGGAGACTCCCTGAGGAATGTAGAGAGGATAGAAAGCTGTATAATTACTAAGAAGAACCCAAGGTCCTAGGACAGACAAGAGATTTGATAGAGGAGAAGAATGAGGCCCGAGCTTGGGGGTCGGTCAGGTTAATATTCTTTTCTCTTCATACCCCTTACTCTCATTATCCTGTGGGATATGTGCTTTGGAATGGCTACAGGGCTTCCTCCACAGTCTTGTTTGCTGAATCAGGATCCATATTGTGGCGTGTCCAGCTGGAAGCCAAGCGCTGCCTACAAAGCATTCACATGCAACAGCGCAGCTGCCACTGGATGGCTCCTCCAGAGCACCAAGAGCATACTGGAGGTGTGCAGGAAGGGGCCAGGATCAGCCCTTTACTTGATTCCAACTGACACAAAGTGTCCTGTGGCCAAGACAGGAGGCTCCCTTTCCTGCTAGCTGACCCTGATCAGACTCTTCTGTCTCATCTACTAATAGAAAAACACAGACCTTGAAAGATTACCTAAAGAATGAAACACCAGGAAATCCTACCGGGAATGAGGCTAACCAACTCCTTGGAACCAGTTGGGGCTTCCCATCCAGAAAGAGGCCTGTAGAATTATAGCGTGAAGATAGTGAAGGTGGAGGAGGAACAGAGGTGGGAGGGATGCTGGGAGGGGATGGGCAAGAGAAGGAAAAATGAGGACACAGGGTAGAGCAGGAGAGGGCAAGAGGGAGGGACGACGTCAAGAACACCCTCCTTGAATATCATACTTACAGAGGAAAGAAGGGGACAGCAACTCACCCACAAAACCTTCAACCCAAAATTTGTCCTGCCTACAAGATATGCAGGGACAAATATGAAGCAGAGACTGAAAGAATGGCCAATGACTGCCCTAAATTGCGACCCATCCCATGGGAAAGAGCCAGTCCCTGTCACTATTAATGATACTCTGCTGTGCTTGCAGACAGGAGCCTAGCATAACTGTCCTCTGAGAGGCTCCACCCAGCAGTTGACTGAAACAGATGCAGTGACCCACAGTCAGACATTATGCAGAGCTCAGGGAGTCTTGTGGAAGTGTGGAAGAAGGATTGAGGGAGCAGGAGGGGTCAAGGACACCAGAAGATCAACAGAGTCAACTAACCTGGGTCTGTGGAGGCTCACAGAGACTGAACCACCAACCCGAAGGTGTGTACGTGCTGAACCGAGGTCCCCCACATATTTGTAGCAGATGTTCAGCTTGGTCTTCATGTTGGTCCCCTAACAATTGGAGCAGGGTATACCTCTGATTCTATAGCCTGCCTTTGAATCGCCTCCTCATACCTGTGCTGACTGGTTTGGCTTCACTGGCAAAGGATGTGCTTAGTCCTGCTTCAAATTGATGTTCTAAGATGGGGTGATACCCACGGGGTCCTCCCCTTTTCTGAGCAGAAGGAGAGGAGGTAATGGGTAGAATTTGTAAGGGCGGGACTGGGAGGAGAGGAGGGAGGAGGCTGTGATCAGGATGTAAAGTGAATAAAAAGATAAACTATGAAGAAAAAAAGAAGAGCCTCCTCTGAGTGCTTGCAAGAGGAGAGCAGTGCCTTTGGTGCCCGACTCTTCACAGGCCCTGAGGTTTTATTTAACTGACGAGAGATGAGAGGAGGGGTGGGTAGGGAAGTGTAGCAAGCTTGCTGCTGGAAAGGAAGCCACACAGTGGGGCAGTCTTGCTTTTTGAGTGGGACCTCCCMTCTTGCCTGCCTGCCTGCTCTTCTGACACTCTCATAGCCCTTCCCCTGCACATTCCAAGGCTTACTTTTGACTCTGGAAGGCTCATCTGCCCAGTTTTTAGTGAAACAGCAACCAGGGTGACAACATTGACAGGACATTTAAACTCCCTACTACAAACAACACAGAGCAAATCCTACTGGTAGGGGGCTGCAGAATGGAGCCAGGCACAGGCCTCTCCATTGGAACTGAGGGCTTGGCACTTGGACACTGCCCAAGGGCTGCTTTGGGACTTTACCCTTGCTCTGGATCCTTCTGAAGGCCTTGCATTACATAGTGGGAGGCAGGCCAAAAAGGGGTAGGAGGACATGTCCTAGAGTGACCCTTAAGCCACTTGGCCAGCCACCTTCTAGTTTTCTAGGCTATCCTGACTGTTTAGCACCTACTAGCTGCCGCCATCACCCTCCACTGAGCTTACAGGGTCTCATTCAAATGGAATTTTTGGAAGCCTTAATACAGGTTTTTATTCATTTGTTCGTTCATTCACTCACTCATTCATCTATTCTTTCTCCCACTTGCAGCTCCCTTGGCACAGAGCTGCACAAAGGCTTCCCTGCAGAGAGCTGACAGTCTGCTTAGAGGCAGATGGGAAGTCACTTATCTCCAGGCTTCTACTTCCCCAAAGTTCCCAATCCCTGTTTCCCTCTTCCCTAGTTCATTTGTTCCCTTTTGCCCAGGGCTGATCCTACATAGTCTCTTCTTCAACTATCAGGCCAGCAGTGCCTTGGGCCTTCAGCATGGGCTCCAAACCCCTAGCAATGAGGAAGAGTCCTCCTCTGCCAGCCTGGAGACTAATTCCTGGGGAATAGTTTTTTATATTTCCCAGGGTCCCTCAGCCACAAGCATTTCCTATACCATGCTGGCTCTCTTTCCTCTCCAATTCCTTATCCCTCTGCTGCCATGCCTCAAGTGCTGGGGCTACCCTTCCTTTGACAGTCACTGCAAAGCATCCATGACCATCTGAGGATACTGTCAATGATGCTGCTAGCCAGCCTCTCCTCATGGAATTCAGATTTTTCTCCTCCTTTTCTGGATTCTCCTTCTGGTTTCCTTCCATCACATCCTCTATGGCCTGCTATTTGCAGGTATTAGAGAAGATGGGGGAGAGGGGAAATTTGAACCTTCTATGTGACCATGAGAAAACTTCCAGTTTCTTTGAAACTTCACCATAGACTTGCTAAGTATAGACCAAGAAGCAATGTACTGAGACTCTGGGATCACTCACCAAAACAAAGGTTGCTCATTATTTTAGAAACAACATTGTAGAACTCAGTACAAACAACAGACGCCATGCTGTATATCTGAAAACCCAGAACTAGGTAAAGCTGAGATAGGAAGATTGCTGTGTGTTTGAGACCAGCTTGGTCTATGTACTGAGTTTCAGCATAGCCAAGACTAGAATGAAACCCTGTCCATAAAACAAACAATGGGGTTGTCAAGGTGCCTCAGGGAGTAAAGCCTTCTGCCACCACACCTGATGCATCTGGTGTGATCTACACGAGCCATGTGGATGGTAGAAAGAAAAAGCTGTGGCACAACCCATATGCACACGCACATACATGCATAGTGAGAAAAATGAATAAATACAACATAATAAAAAGACATAATAGCCTGTACAACAACCAGGTGCTGAAGTATACGAACATAATCCCAGAACCAGGGAGGTACAGAAGAGATAATTATAAGATTAAGGCCAAGCAATGGAGCACAGTGGAATCCAGCATAGGTTCTAAAAGACCATGTTTCAAAACAATATAGAACAAAACCAAAAAAACCCGAAATCCATAAAAATAGCCTCTCATTAACAGTTGAATTGACAAGCAACCTGTGACCTATTCACAATGGATCATCATTCAGCCACATTAATAATATTGTGTTCCTCCATGGGAGGAGCCTTGGAAACATGGCTGAGTGGAAGTCAGGCACAAAAAGGAGGCGTGCGTGATTCTCCGTCTATGAACTCTCGACGAGACACATTCATAGAGATGGAGAACCCACACAGAGTTGCCAGGGCTGTGGAAGGCTACAGCAGGGAGTGACTGCTTAATGAGGGACAGGGTTTTCATTGGGGTTGATAGACAATTCTGGAACTGGGCATAGGTGATATTGGCACTCATAAATAAATAATTACTGAATTACACATTTTTAAATGGCTAAAACACTACTGTTGATGTTCTGTATATTTTACTACTAAGCAAGATCCAAGTGTCCGCATGCCCTTTGTTTGGCCCTGATCCTTTTCCTGCTCCACATGGCATAGGCCTGTAGCACCAGAGGCCAACGACTGAATGGAGTGTTTTGAGAAGTTGTTTCCTGTTTTCTCCCAATTGCAGAATTCCGTCTGTTCTGAAGGCTGGAGGCACAAAAGACTCAGGAAGCCAAGGAGACTTAGAAGGCACAGGAAGTCCAAGAAAGTTACTTTTTAGAAATCAGGCTCCTGAGGCTAGCAATATGGGCAGTTAGCATTGTGGGGGAGGGGTAGACTAGTCCTTGGAGCTGCTTGAAATCCAACCCCCAGGAGCTCAAGAGCTGTCACTCGTGCTCCGCTCCGTTGGGATTTTCAGCCACGTAACTGCCTGTGAGTCACTCAGACCCTTCTAAGTAATCCATAACCCATGTTACTATAAGTAACCCCACTAATTCAAGCTAGACTTGAATGGAATAATACTTTGGTCTGTCTTTGTGGCCCTATCTGAAGTAAACAGATGTTTGCTTGCCTCTCCCACATCTGCTGAGTGAGATGGAGAAAGTGAAGAGCAACAGCCAGGCGTACCCCATGGGCTCTCAGCTCCTGTCAGGGCTGCACGGACCACTAGTGGGTATCTTGGCACGCACAACATCTCGGGCTGTGACCTGCTCATAGGAGACTTACTCCTCGTCATTCTGAGGAAAGGAAAGTACGGGACCAAAGGCAACTGAGGAAGGCCTCTGGCGCGGGACAGTGGGCCCTCTGGGACCACTGCCGGGGAAAGTGGAGGGGAAGTGCGTCCTTAAAATGAGGGGCTCCTTGCTGCCTGGGGCTTTCAGCTGACCCAAGAGCGGGGTTTGATGACTGTTCCACCCCCCACTGCAACCAGTACCTGTGCTTTGCAAAGTTCTCACAACTCACCTGGGAATAGACACACTCGGGGGCAGTTTGCTCTCTAGTTTGGGGTGGGCATGGAGAGTAGGGGGTGGAAGTGGGGTGGTGGTGGTGGTGGTGGTGGTGGTGGTGGTGGTGGTGGTGGTGGTGGTGGTGGTAGCAGGGTCCTGAAGGCAAGCAGGCCTGGACAAGACCAGAGGTTCGCAGAGCATTCAGGTCCTCTGTAGAATGGGAGAGCCGGAGGAAAAGTGAAAAAGAGCAGATTTATGTGTCAGCCCCAGGGGAGCTAGGCTCCACAGAAAGGCCTTCCTCATCTCTGCACCAAGAGGAAGTGGCCTGGCTTTCAGTGGTTTACAGTACATGGTTGGTGGGGGCTGAAGGCAGGACAGTGGCAGATCAGAGCCACCGCATATGCTCAGAGTGGCCTCTGAGTCCGTATGCGATGCCCAGGCAGCAGGAGTGCTTTGAAAGGATGTGGCTGAAATGTCAAGGCCAATTGAATGGCAGCCAGAGGAGCCCACTGGGTAGTACAGATTCTGCAGGCTTGGAGCAGATCTGAGTTCCACAGTGAGAGACAGTCCTCTGAACTGGGTGCTACCTTCTTTTCTGTCTCCTAAAGGTTGTAACAGCATCTCTAACAATGCTTGCCGTCTGTACAACAGACAGGAGATTAGATATTCTCCTTCACATAGTAATTGTACCAGTGCTTGGAGACAAGCAGGGCAAGCATCACAAATCTGATTTAATCATTGCAGAAATTGAGGTCTAAGGGGGGCTCTGAAAGCCCAACTATCCCAGGGCTCTTTGACACTGGATTCATCTGTCTAGCCTAACAGTCCATAACCAATTTTTAATATCTTCTTTCTTTTTGGACAAGTAAACAGCTCTAAAGCAAATCACTGCTTGGGATTCTAAGATCCACAGGGAAGCTACTGGGTTTAGAGCTTAGAAACTCCAGTTCTTTCAGCCAGCCCACAACATATTTTTGAATAGTCTTGTGAGCCTGGCCCCAGGGCGAGTACTTGAGGAATGTGGGAGGTTGATAATAGCTCCCTAAGATCTACAGGTTTAAATCCCTGCAACCTGTTATGAATGTTACTTTACATATGAAAAGAGATTTTGCAGATGGGGTTAAGTTCACAGTTGTGAAGTTGTCTTGGTATCCAGGTGGGCTGTAAATGCAATCACATGCACCTTCATAGAAGGGAGATTTCAATACATACACAGAAGACAAAGGCTGCTGTAGCCACCAGCAGCTGGGAGGGCTAAGGAAGGCATGTGTGGCCTCCTCTTGAGCCTTCAAAGGAAATGTCCTTTAATGCCTTCATTTGGAACTTCTGGTCTCAGAACTGAGAGAGAATAAATTTATGCCATTTAAGACACTAAGTTTGTCATAATTTGTAACAGCAGCTGCAAGAGCAAGGCCCAGACTCTGCCTTTGAGGAGTATCCAGTACATTAAATTGATCAATTCCACAGCAGACGTGGAAATGACTAACTGGATGAATGTGTTTCCTTTTGTCTGAGAGAAAATCTCATTTCCTGCCACCATGCAGTGGGAACTAGAGGTTTGGTCAAACGTATGTGTATTTTAAAAACACTCTTTGAGTGTTAAGGAAAATAATTTCCTCTTGTTCTTTCAACCTAGGGACCTTCTCGTTCTCCTCCACGGCTTTAAGAAAACTATTCTCCACCCAGACCTGGGGTTCTATCAATGATGACCACATGCACATCACCTGGTTGGCTGGTCACTGAGGACTGAGGAGAGAGTGACAGCTGGAGTGAGTGAGTGGGAGGTGCTGGGCCTGAGCATCAGAGGGGATGTATGTGCATGCATGTGTTAGTCTGTGTGGAGTTACATGGGTTTGGGTGGGAATGACAGTTGGAATGAGCATTGTGCATGCGAGGGCTTCTGTGTGTGAGTGTGCATCCAGGGGGGTGGGTATGAGAGTGAGGGTACATGTGACCCTGCGGAAGCACATGGGCTTGTGATCAGGGTGGGTATGAGGAAGCATGAGAGCATGGAGTCAGAGGCCGCAGGTGAAACAGGTCTGTGCTACAGACAAGAAAGCACAGGGATGGGCCTGGCTGGCATCTGATTCAGAGGAGAGTGCTCATAACTGTGGTCAGAGTGTGCCCCTGCAAACTATGGGCCCATGAGCTTAGTGCCTCTAGGCTGCTCACGAACTTGGTCCTGGAAGACCAAAGCAGCTAAGGTTGGAACTAGGGCTGCGACTCCCCTTCCACCACCATGCTGCCTGTGCAGGGCCTCTCATTGGAGGCCTGACAGGCAGTGCAGGTAGAACTGAATTGCCACTTATGACTTCTGGCCTCAAGAAGGCACAGTGCAAATTTATCCTGCCAGCCAGGCCAGTCATGGCTATTCTCATGGCTCAGCATCAGCTTGAGAGCCTGCCTGCCTACAGATTAATGAATTCACTGTCCCAAGACAGCTAAGTGTGCTTGTCATAAGATGGCTTTTGGAGGTAGCAGCAAATAATTGCTGGCTGCAACCGGTCTATAAAGCCTCGACTCACTGAAAAGCTGGATTCATCCAAGGTAGCTTGTTGCTGAAGAAGCTGCCCTGTAAGCTCTGTCTTGGCAGGGTGTCTCTTTACTCCAGACGGCCTAGGTTGAGGGGGAGACAGAGCTCTGAATGCTTCTGATCAGCAGTTTTCCAAGGAACCCTGTCATGATTGACCATGGTTATCAACTTGACTGAACTGGGCTCAACTGAGAGATATGCTTCAAGGTGAATTTATGAGGATATTTACAGAAAGGATTGAATGAGGTAGGAAGATTCCCTCTCGGAGTGGGCAGTGCCTTCCAGAGGTGGCCCAGATAAAAAGAGGCCTGAGGGGAAAGCAGGCTTGCTTTTGCTTGTCTGTCTTTTCCTTCTTCATGGTAAATGCATCTATTCTGCAGCTGTGGCTTTGGCTGCCACACCCATCCTTTGCAAACATTGGAACCCAGTTCCTTAAGCCTTTCAACCTAGATTGAAGAGTGGCGGCTCTCTAAGACTCCTCCCAGCTCCGGATCGGGACTGCTGAGGCTCCAGCCTCATGGACTGAGCAGCTACCAGGTTCTAGTCTCTCCTGGGTGAAGACGGACATTGCTGCACTGGCCAGTCTGTAGCGAGTAAGCCAGTCTAATACATTCCTTTTGCAAGATATGCTCATTCCATCAGTTCTGTTCCTCCAGAGCAGAGAGTCTCAACTTGTGGGTCACAATCCCTTCCGGGTCAAATGACTCTTTCACAAGGGTTGCTTAAGACCATCAGAAAATGCAGATACTTAAAGATTCATAACAGTAGCAAAATTACATTTATGAAGTAGCAACAAAAACAATTTTTGTGGTTGGGGGTCACCATAACATGAGTAACTATATTAAAGGGTCACAGCACTAGGAAGGGTGAGAACTACTGATGTAGAGTTCTGACTAATACAAGTACTGACTAATACAAGAGCCATCAGCAGTTTTTAATTCCATGTACTATAGGGTGCCCCCTTTGGGAAAACAGGGGCATTTTCCATGGGCCGAGTGATATAAAAGTAAGGTTTGAGGTTGGATTGACATGTGACCAATCAGGAACACCAGACTCCTTCAAAGCCTCCTTCCAATCCAGATCATCTGCCTGAAGGAAAGGATATTTAGTGACTGCTTGTAGAATCCAGTGGCTCCAGTGTGACTCATGTGAATGGACAGACAACCACATGGGACAGGTTGACCTTCCAGGTAGCTCAAATATTCTTTGGAGTTGAAGTACAAAGCTTACTCTAGAGATTCAAAAGTACATGGTTGGGCTCCTGCTTAGCAAGTCACAGGCTGGATCTCTGTCAAGGACCACACTTAGCTAGAGTAAGGAACCATTCATTGTCCAGGAAGTTTAGGTTTTGTCACCCACTCTGGTCCTTCCCCATTGCCCTGTATGCTCTTTTTCAGCCCTATCTGCCCACTATCCCAACTGTCCAGTTCTCAGGTCTTAGTCTTAGGGGCTATATTCTCTGACTCCTTTCTGTGGCCTTGATGAATTGCCCCTATAGACTTGTCTGTCTCTCCTATATTCTGTATCCCCCATCCGCCTGGTAAAGGCATCTCTCTGAGTTCTTACTGTTACTAAAGCAAACGAACCCCTAGTTTCCCTCTTTGCCCCCTCTTGTTGTTGATCTGAGGGTCTACCATTATGAAAAACACCAGGCCTTTCTAGCTACTGTTCTCATTGCAGGTATTTTGTGACTTTGGCCATCCCCAAGGCTGTCCACTCCTCCACCTCTGCTAGGACCCCATTCTGGCCTCTGGCAATAGCTTTCTAATTAGATTCAGCCTCTACCACCATCCTTCCTGCATCACACTTGAACTGTCACTCAGCTGCCAGAGCCTCTAATGAAAATGCAAATGGGGATTGGAGAGATGGCTCAGAGGTTAAGGGATCTGAGTTCCTCTAGTTTCTGTGGGTACCAAGCATGCAAGTGGTATACAAGACACAAAGGCAGGCAAGATTCCCATGTGCATAAAATAAAATGAAAGTAAAATAAAATGCAAACATCAATGTCTTCGTTCTTTTTTCCATTACTCTGATACAACATCATGACCAGGGTAACTTAGAGAAGGAGACATTGGTTTGTCTTACAGTTTCAGAGGGATAAGAGTCTGTAATGGCAGAGACTCATGGCAGCAGGCATAGGTGAGAGCTCACTTCACAAACCTGAAGCAGAAAGCAGAGAAAGCAAACTGGGGATGGGGCTAAGGTTTGAAGGCCACCCCAGTAACGAGTACTTCCCTCAGCCTCCTAAATGCACCCAAAGAGCACCGCCCCCTAGGGGCCAAACGCTTAAATGTGTGCAGCCTTGGAGGACATCTTATTCAAACCACCATATCCAATGGCGAGTTGCTGGTGTGTTTGCCTAGCACGCATGCATGAAGCTCTGGTTTCCATGAGCAGTACCATATTAACCAGGTGTACTGGTCAATATCAGTAATTCCAGCACTTGTCAGGATAAGAAGTTAAAAGTCATCCTTGCCTATAGTTGGGCCCCAGCCTGGGCTATGCAGGATCTTGTGTCAATGAAAAAGAAAATGTAATGCCACTTGCTTCCTTCAGTTCCAGTCCTTCAAGTCCTTCAATGCTCAAGTTACTACAAGGAGCAACCTCATGCTTATTCTACTCCTCAAAGATTTGCTGTCTCCCTGCTGCTGGCTGCATCCCCTAGCATCTGTAGACCTCACTTCAAAAAGCACCAACCCGATAACACTAGCACTTAGGAGATGGAGGCACGAAGATCAGGAGTTTGGCTATTTAAGAGATTTATAGACCAAACTGGGCTACTCTGTCACAAAGCAGTAAACACTGACTCCTTAGCCTGTGCCAGGAGAGGAAACAGGTATACCATTTGCTACCACCTTCAGCTTAAGCTCTAGCCACACACATATAGCTCTGTACCTGGGCACTGACGAGGCACCAGCCTTTCCCCAAACACTTCCTTTCAGGGTAGACAAAGAACTGACCAAGATCTCCCAGGTTGGTGTCAGGTTCAGGCAAGCCAGCATTCAACAGTGCCAGGGAAGGGCGCTTCAGCAGGTCTAGTTGGCAGGTTCATCAGGGCCATAGCTGAGTCAGCCTTTGTGGTCAGGAGATTAGAATTATACTTGGAAAGTGAGTGAAAATTTGAGCATAGGGAGGATTAGGTGAGCCAGCTTTCTCACGGTGGGACAGGGAAAATGCATTCAAATATGGAGACGTGATGACGCACAGAACTCTCAATCCAACTAGCAGGAACTGGTGTGAGGCTCTAGCTTGAGAGAGTTCCCTGTTTCTTTGCTATGTCCACGTGGAAGGGGCAGTGGCACTTTCCAGAACTGACCCCACCACTGTGCTATGCCTTCTGTTTCCCAATAACCTGGTACTTAAGTTCTTCCCCAAGCAAACCTGAGGGGGAGAAAGATCTGAGAATATCTTCTCTCTCCTTTTAAAAAACATACGATAATGCGCTTTCTTCTTGGGAACAAACAAAGAAACCCAGTGCTATAGTATCAGCTTCAGTGTGCATCAGACAGTGAGCCTTTCTCTTGTAAATCACTCCTAAGATGTTCCTGAGGAGACTTCAAACACAGGAGAATCAAAGGGTTTTCAAAATAACTAGACTATACTTTTCCAAACTGTCAGGGTCCAACCTAGTGACAGTGGTGCCACCTGTGATCCAAACACTCAGCAAGCTGAAAATTTCAGCCTGAAATATATAGTGCCACCATGTCTCAAAATCAAACAGCAAGAAAACTAGAGAGGTCATGCAAAAATGAAGAAAGATTGAGAATCTATTCAGGCAGAATAACAACTGCATGCAGCATGTGCACTAAGATTTGGAGTCAGAAGAAGAAAATGAAATGGGAAAAAAGTTGTTGATAGGCACTGTGAAGAGAAACCATGACCGAGACAATTCTTATAAAGCATTTAATTGGGACTTACTTATAGTTTTAGAGGTTTTCTCATAGTGGGGAGGAGCCTTGTGACACACAGGCAGACATGGAACTGGAAAAATAGCTGAGAGTTCTCTAGCCTGATCTCCAGGCAGCAGGCAGAGACTCTGGGCCTGGCTTGAGCTTTTGTAACCTCAGAGCCCACCTCCTCGGTGACTCCCTTCCTCCCACAAGGCATGCCTTCTAATCCTCTCAAGTAGTGCCACTCCCTCGTAAGTAAGCATTCAAATATATCAGCCTATAGGACCATTCTTATTCGAACTACCACAGTGTATTAGTTAACGTTTTGCTGCTGTGATGAATAGTGGCCAAAAGCTACGTATCAGAAGACAGATTTGATTTTGACTTACAGTTGTAGAGGAGAAGCCTGTAGTTTCAGGGAGTACATGGTACCACGTGGCAGGAGCAGAAAGCTGATTACATTTCATCTGCACAGAGGACATACACATGTACACGCGCGCGCAYGCGCACGCGCACACACAGAGACAGAGAGAGACAGGGAGGAATAGAGAGAGGCAGAGACAGAGAGACAGAGACAGAGAAGAGCATAAGCACTGAACCTAGGATAAGACTATAAACCCTCAGAGCCCACAGCCAGTGATGTTGTTTCTCCAGTGAATCTGTAACTCCTTAATGTTCCTTAATCTCCCCAAACAGGGTCATCAACTGGCTAGTGGTAGAGCATTTGCCTAGCAGGCATGAGGCCCTGGTGTAGTAGTTGTTTTCTTAAGATTGGACATGACCATTGCCATCTTTACCTAGAATGCATGTGATCTCACAAGGGCAGGCATAATAATATTTCTCTATGGGAGGAAAAGATACTCTTTAGGAGCATGAAAATCTTCCAGAGGTTTCTCTCTAACCTGAGATTATGTAAGAGGTATAAACCATTGTTTGAATTTGTTCATCCAGAGATAGGGACATTGAGCACAGATGGCTGTAACAGACATGAGCCCTTGCAAACAGCCTTTCCGTGTGTCAGAGTCAGACATAGGAAAGGAATCTGTTTAGCCAAGAAGCATCTATACCCTGCTCTCCTTTTCTAGCTCCTAGCAATGTTAGCAGCATCCGTGGGACCCAGATGTTGACTCTAGACCTATAGCCCTAAAGGGAAAATGAGTTGCCTAAGATTTCAATCCAGGTAAGCTTCTAGTTGCTTCCCAATACAAGAAGGAAGAAAGAAGACATATCCTTGTGAATATCAAAATGTGGGCTAATACATGGTCGAAACAGCCCATGTAGCAACAGACGTGTTCTGAATATTATTGTGATTATGGTGGTATTTGAACCACTCCAGAAATTTCCTCACCACCACCCAGTGTTATGTATGACTATAATTTATGCATTATCCTTCAGTAAATCTGCACAAAAAAGCATTATAACATCTCTTTGGAAACTTGTATTTATCCATCAAAAACTTGTAGAAATAAAGCTTGTATTAGTGTCTTTGTCTAGGGCTGGGGGTAGCTCAGCAGTAGAGCGCTTACTTAGCATGCACAAGGCCCAGGGCTCCATACCTAGCACTGCAAAAATTATTATTTTGTCCAAGGAGATGCAGGATTTTCAAAGACAGAGCCAGTGGGGTAGCCCACCAAGGACTTCCTGGGAGCTGAGAGTGTTCTGTAAGCACAGAGCTAAGTGTGTTTGTTTGTCTATATCCATGTCCCTCTGCTCTAAAGGTGTTCACAGTAGGGAGACATGGTAGCAATGTAAACATCTTGAAAGGCAGGAATACCGGGAACTAACAGGGGAAACAGAACAGGTACCAGGGACTCCATTGTGCAGAGGGAAAGTGCGCCCAGCATAGCACGCAGTGCCAACCACCGTGGGAGCCCCCACTCCCAGCTGCCTTGGCCGCCTTGCGGCTGAGCCTCCCCCTGCCGTCTCCCTCTAGCCCTCCTTCAACTCAATCCATTACCTTCTGTTTACAGCCTCTTCAGACAGTTTTCCTTGGCTTGATGCCAAGCCAATTTGAATTAATTTTCCAAGCATGACCCTGTGAGTCACTATATTAAATGCCTTCCAGATAGTTCTCACTGCTGCATGCACACGGCGTGTTTGGCCAGCCATCTGTAATCACAATGAGGCGCCTCGCTCAATGGAGGGGCACCCGGCACCAGCAGCACCAGTCTCAGATGGTGCTGGGGCAGACCAGACTGCCTCATGGCCCACGGACCATCTCCTAGGTTTGATTTGGCAATTGATAGAGGCGGGTCTGTTACAAAAGGACTCATAATGACTAGTTTTCCTTTTTTGTAAAGCAGCCTTATTGAAATGTATTCCAAATACTATGTAGATCACCCATTTAAGGTGTAATGTTCATTATTGCTTTTTTAAAATATATTCACAGGTAGGTGCAATCATCCCTAGTCAATTTTGGGACATTTTGTCACCCCTAAAAGAAACCTGCTATATTTAAGCTATTGTTCTCCTGCTGACCCCTCCCCCAGCCTCTAGCAACTGCTGCTCTATTTATTAGTCTACAGAGTCCTCTAGTGTAAACGTTATTTGAATGGGATCATATGATAGATAGACTTTATTGGTCAGCATCTCAAAAGGAAAACTGCCAAAGGGCTGGAGCACATTTTCAGGAGTGGCAGGTCCCTCCAAATTGCAAGAAAAGGAAGAAGTGATCAAGGGACTTTTCAAAGGGACCAGTTCCATAAGCCCTGGCCTCTTCTTAATCTGAAGGCTGGGAGTGTTGTGCCCTCGGAGATCTGCCTGGCTTTCCCTTGCTGATTCTCCCAGGACTATTGTCCCTGAAAGAAGAGAGAAGGAGTGTTCCCTGTTCCCTTCTCATGGGGGAGGCTACAGGGAATGTTGTCTGCTTGTGGGAACAGGAGAAGTTCCCTTGGACAGTAGGTGGCTTGCTTTTTGAAAAGCCATTCTTCCAGCAGAGTCCATTTCTGAATAGTGCCTGCTGCCTCCTGTCAGCCTCCTCCCTTGTCTTCTTGAAGTGAATTGGCTTTCTTCCCATCTCTGAGGCTCATGGACAACGTTAGCCGCCTCCCCACAGAGGCATAACTGGACTCTGTGAAAGTCAGATAAACAAAACTTCTCAAGGTTGAAGATTTAGAAGTTATCTGGACTAAATGTGAATGGTCAGCAGACCAGCCCACAGCAGCTCCACCAAGGACTCTTTCAAACTTTGATTGTCCTGCAATGCCCTGTCCCTCTGTCCCTCTCCACCCACCCCTCTGCAGCTACTGCTGTTGGGGCTGCAGCCCATTGGTAGAGCACTTGCATAGCTGGGTCAAGGCCTGATTACTCATAGTGAGAGCGGGGAATAGGGAAAATTGTCCTTTCATAGACAAGAAACTGCCTCCCCACAACAATTAGGTCCTCCTAATTCGACTGCTCAGATCTCAGGGAAAATATCTCTCCTTCACAGCCCTGAAGAGATTTGACAACAAATGCTACTCTACCATGAGCCCTGTTTAGCTAAGAAAAACAACCAAATCCCAGCTAGAATTATATTATCACTATCTACTTTAAAACATGCTTACTGTATCTCTCTATCATCTTTTTGTATCTATTTATCTGTCTGTCTGTCTATCTATCTATCTATCTATCTATCTATCTATCTATCTATCTATCTATCCATCTGTACCTATCAAACAGGAATTCGTTTCTGTGCTTCTGGAGGCACAGACATTTCTTGAGCTCTGCGTTCCTGGAGCATGGATGTCTCATATCTGCAGTAGAGACATACATCTTAGTTCAGACACAGGGGGAAGGAAGATTCCTTTATCTTTCAGTTCTTAAAATGTTTATGCTTCTCATCTACTGTGCATTGATTTTTGTATGAAGAAGGAAGTCCAAATACATTCTTTTTACATGTGCATATCCAGCTATTTGTTGAAAAGACATTTGAATTATCGTGGCTCACTTGTACACACACAATCAACCACAAATGTGAAGGTTTACTCCTGATATTTTTTCGGGAGGGCAGGTGCTCTCGTTTCCTTTCTGCTGCTGTTATAAAATACTCTAGGTAAAAGCAACACAGGAAAGGAAAGAGTTGATTTGGCTTACACCTTCAGGTCACAGTATATCATTGGGCAAAGTCAGGGCAGGAGCTCTAGCAGGAGCCTGCTTATTCTCTATCTCACTCACAAACTCAGACTTAGCTAGTTTTTTTTTTTTTTTATGTAACTCAAGACCACATGCTTCAAGATAGTATCAGCCCCAGTGGCATGGGCCTCCTTTATCAGTTGATAATCAAGACAGTGCCCTCAAAGACATATCTACATGCCAATCTGACCTAGGCAGTTCCTCAATAGAGACTTCTCTCTAAAGTGACTTTAGGTTGTGTCATGCTGATAAAACTAGGTAGGGCATGGACCGTATGAGACAGAATCTCACTCTTACAGCCCAGGTTGGCCTCAAATTTACTATGTAACTCAGGCCAGCATTGAGATAAACCTCTCAATGTATGAATCAATTTGAGAGGCACAGCCTTTCACATGCTAGGATTATAGCATGAGCCACCACACCTGACTACTTAATTTTTGTCTTTGTTACTATTTTGAAGCAGGATGTCATTAATGTGCTGTGTCAGAAACATAGACAAATATCTTTCCACAATGTCAGGATTTACCGAATAACCATAATTTCACAAGGAGTAGCTGTTTCAGTGGCAACAAGTTGTCAGATATCCCTGCTTGCCCTGAAAACCCTAGAAAGGTCAACATAAGTTTTTTTATTCCAATCTTAATTACTAATATTAACTCTCAGATTACACACCACACAGTAAATATATCTACACATATCTATATATGTAAGTTACAAAGGGATGACAGGGTTAAGAGGCTATCGCAGAGTTCAAGAGGTGCTAGAAATGGGCTGATAGAAATGCAAATATAGCCTATATAGATAAGATAAAGAATGAGGCCAACCAAACTGTACAGAAGAAGCTGGGGAGGAGCTGCTGTCGCTGGTTTGAAAGCGGAGCTCCAAAGATGAGTCCAGTTATACATGCAAAAGGGCAGGACTGAGTCCAGACAAAAGGTTATACAGGTAGATAGATGGCAGGTTCAGAAGGGTGGACAGGAGGATCAGAAGACAGCAATTGAGCAGGTTGCATAAACACCAGACCCAACTGAGGCGATATAGCCTCAGCAACAACCAGGAGTTTTCTGGTTTTTTTTATGAGTGTACTAAGTGGCTAAATGGCAGATAGATGTGTTGGGGGCTGTCAATATTAGGAACCCCCTGTTTTTTTTAAACTGGGAACAGGTACGGGAGTTACACCATTTCCTCTAAAACATTCTTGAACTAGGGTTCCTTGACAGAATTTTAATATCTGCATGTTCCTCTCCAGTCTCAACTCACATCAATACCTTTATAGAGTGGAACACATTCTCCTCCTAGGAATAAGCCRTTGATCAGTCTGTACTGTGTGAGTGATACTGGGCACAAGATATCACTAATATGAAACCTTTATAACAGTGGTTCTCAACCATTGCAATGCTGTGACCCTTCGTACAGTTCCTCATGTAGCAGGGACCACCCCAACCATGAAGTTATCTCATTGCTGCTTCATAACTGTAATTCCACTACTGTTCTGAATTGTAATGTAAATATGTGATATTCAGGATATCTGATGTGTGATAGGTTGAGAATCATTGCTTTAGATGTGGAGCTATGCTATGGTAGTATGTTACTGGCTTTCAGAGTTTAGAGTCTTAGCCCATTTCTACTTCACTCATTCTGCTTTATGAAGATGTCATCTCCTGTGTGTGGTTGAAGACACGATTTCTCAGCTTCCTGCTCTGGCTGCCACGCTCCCCTACCATTATGGACTCTACCTCAGGAACTGTAAGCCAGAATGAACTCTCCCTTGTTACCTTTGCTTATTGTGTCTTATCACAACAATGAAAAATAAGTAATTCAGAAGTATGTATGTCTATAAACATTATGTTAGTGTCCATGTATATAGTTCCTGAATGACTTCACTTAATATGATGCTTTCCAAAATATCCAGTTCCCTGAAACTTTCATTTTTCTTTATAGCTGAATAAAACTCTGTTGTGTATATACACTACATTTTCATTATCCAYTCATCAGTTAATGAACATCTAAGTTGATTCTATTTCCTCGCTATTGTGAATAGAGAGCAGCAACAAATGTGGATATACAAGTGTCTCTGAGGGTAAAAGCCCTTTAGGTATATGCCCAGGGTGGTACTGCTGAGTCATTTATTTTTAGCTTTCTAAGAAATCTCCACAGGGATTTCCATAGTAGCTGTACCAGTTTACCAGTTACCAGTTACCCCAGTTTGCCATACCAGCTGTACCAGTTACCCCAGCAACGGTGAATGGCTGTTCCTTTTTCCACACAACCTCTCCAGCATTTGTTGTCATTTGTTTTCTTGATCATATCTATTCTGACTAGGGTGAGATGGAATCTCGAAGTACTTTAATTTGCCTTTCCCTAATGAATAAGGTTACTGAACATTTTTTAAAAAGTCATGTAAGCCATTTGTGTTTCTTCTTTTGAGAACTCTGATCATTTGTACATTGAGACAGGGTTTCATTATGTACCTCTAGATGACCTGGATTTAAAACAATAAAAACATTAAAAATCCGGATGACCTGGATTATTATGTAGAACAGACTGGTATCAAACTTTCAGGGCCGCTTATGCCTCTGCTCCCTGAATACTGAGATTACAGATGAAAATCTCTTCAACCAGCTGCCTTTGTAATTTTTAATTCAGGGCAAGATAGGATGGCAAGAAAATATCCCTTCAAGGACAAATTCTTTGAAGCAGACTTTTTTCTTTTGAGTTTGGGGTTTCATTTCTCACTAAATGAAGCCATTGTCTCGGACTCATTGGTTCAAATAATCTCCCTACCCTGGCTTCTTGAGTAGCTGAGATGACAGGTGTGTGCCAACGTACATAGAAATGTTTTTTTTTTATTTTTTTAAGTCCAGATTATTTCTCTTTTATCACTCATATTTTATTTTAATCAGACGAAGAAAACCATGTTACTATCATGAAGACTTACTCCTACGGTTTCTTGTAAGACTTTTCCAGTTTTATAGTTGTAGCTCTACATTTAAGTCTTTGATGCATTTTTAGTTAATGGCAGGGATAGCGGCTTTGAGTTACTTTCTGTTGTGCTTAAAGTCTCATTCCCTAAGGCTATTGTTTCATTTTGAGTCTCTGAAGGTGAAGTTCAGTCSGCATTCATTTTGCTACAAGTTGATCAAGAGCTTTGAGCAAAGCAGGATTCCAGCAGCTGAGCTGGAGAAGCCCAAGTCTCCACGTGTTTGGTTGAAAGAGACTGCACACAGATTTTAATTACCTCCTCCACTGGCCCTGGCCCCAGCCCCAGCCCTTTCAAAGTCAGCCAGCTTTTGCCAGGGAGTTGTCTGGCCAAAGCCCACATTACTAGCAGGTACCCAGCTGAACCTGCAGCCAGTGCTTTCTCATTTTAATACCAGTAGCTTTCTGCAGGACTCTGAAGCCCTAGACAGGAGGCTTATCGCAAGTTGAGGGACACCCTGGTCTGTGGACTGAGATCCTTATTAGCTAGAGCAGAGCCCATCTCTTAAATAAAGAAAAAATAAATAAAATGCATGCTTCTAGTGTAATGATAGATCTATAGATCAATTGAATTGAATTAAGAATTCAGTAGAAGGGTCTAGAGAGATATCTTAGCAATTAAGGATGCTTAGTGCTCTTGCAGAGGACTGGGGTTTGTCTCCCAGCTCCCATATCAGCCAATTCACAACCTTTTCTTAACTCCACTTCCTGTGGTCCTCTGTAGGCACTTTCATGCACAGTGCACACAAACTCTTGCAGGTATGCATATA
>BDUI01001001.1:58807-73634 GCA_002335545.1 Apodemus speciosus
CTCACTCTGTAGACCAGGCTGGCCTCAAACTCAGAAATCCGACTGCCTCTGCCTCCCAAGTGCTGGGATTACAGGCGTGCGCCACCACGCCCGGCCTGATAAGTTTTTGATAAGGAAGGCAGGAGTTGAACCAAATAGCAGATGATGTGTAGGTCTGGGAGGGATTTGTTGGTCAGGGACAGGAGTTTAGACTTGTTGGTGAGATGCAGAGTGTTTAACATGAGGCTGCAGAGCTGCCATTGGAGTGGCGATCTTTGAGGCTCCCTCTATGTGCCAGGTGCAGAAAGGTCTGGTGGAGTCTGCTGTGGACAAAGGGATGGATAGAACTGACCAGGAGAAGCTCATGGCTGCTTTTAGGATTTACTAAGAATACTGGATAGAGAAGGAACAGAGATTCTGGTGTCATCGGTGGACTCTTGTGGTTTAGACATTGCAATGCTCCTAATTAGAACTCTGTTAACATTTATGTCTCACAACTTTCCCATGAGGTTTCTTAGGCAGCTTCACTGACAGGAAAAGACAGCACAAAGAGCCCAGATGCCAATTCTGTGATTTGAGGCTCTCAAGTGCTTGCAGGGAGAGATTTCACCAGCTAAGTTCAATAAAGTCCAACAAATATTAATTCTTGTTCCTACTGAGGTCAGGATTCAGAGTAGAAAATGCTGCCTTGGAAATATTATGGAGATATTAGTTATTTCTTGCCAAGTGCTTATGCAAATTCCATATGAATCGACTGAGCCTTGAAATGAAGACTGCAGAGGGCCTCTCACATTAGGAAAACAAGCAGGTGGAAGGCTTTGCCCTGCCTGACTTAGCAAGCAGGATTCCCAAAGCCACTGGGTACTCTGCATATGGATAGACAGAGGAGAGCTCCTTCTCATCATAATGAGCCCTGACAAGGAGGAAGGATCAGGTGGCCTTTTGCACATTGTTTTCCTTCTGGACCATGGCAGGATGACTAGTACTGACCTTGTCTTCACCATGGTGTGGTCCTTGAGGTGTTGAGAAAGCCCCTCGGACCCCAAGGGAAGGCCTTGCAGCTCTGTGGTTTCTTTCCATTTCTTTCCTCCTCCCCTCCCTTCCCCTCCCCTCTTCTTTCTTTGCTAGGGATATAACACAGGATCTCCCCCAGACCAGAACAGGGAGGGTTTTCTAAGGAAAATGTTGGCTTTTACACAGTAGGGTTCTGAGGTTCCTTGGAGAAACTCCTTTACAAAGTCCCAGTATCTGATCTTGTATTCTGCAGTGTTACCTGCTCCTGCTTGAAGCTCTTCAGCTGCCTTAGGAGAGTGTCAACTTCACCTGGTCTCCAAGTCCTCCATGAGGTAGTTCTGGCAAGTCTAGTTTGTGTGTCTTTTCTCCAATCCCTCCTGCGTTCTCCTCAGTTTTTTTTTTTTTTTTTTTTTTGTGAATACTCCCTTCTTCTTGGCTGGGTTAACCTTTATTCTCCTTTTACATCAATTCTACAGGACAATCCTCTGTAGGCAGAATCCTCCAGCACGTACACAGGGCTTTGACTCTAACTGCTTCCCTCTCCTGGCTCAATTCCTGTGTCCTTGGATTTCCTCATTTCCCCTGCCCTGTAACCAAGCCCAGACAACTCCTCCTGCCCTCTACTGTGGCCTACAGAATCCAGACCGAGCCTTCCCTCTTACATTATGCTGGCCATTCTTCCATCAATCACACAGGCATTATCATGCTACAGGTTCCTTAACAGCCTTCGATGCTTTCCCTTTGTCTTCAGGATCAAACCTTTGCTGTTGATTTGGCATTCAAGGCCTTGTCTAACCTTGTCATATGACCAAATCCCCAAAACCAGAGATGAGGAGTGCTGTGGGGAGTCTGGGGATTTTGTGCTTGCCAGTCAAAAAAGAAGGGGGCACCTTTTCCAGAGCTTCTGACCACTTATGGGGTATGCACTGCCAGCTTCCATGCATCTGAGTCCTTGTGGGATAAAGGCTCAAAGTGTGTTGATTTTGCCTGCTAGATTTTGTTTTCTTTTTCTTTCTCAATCTGGGAAGTAGGCTTGCGAATTTTTAATTTTCTGCAGCAAGCACTTTAAACAAATCACTGCAATGTTCCATGAAATAAAGGACTTTTGTACAGCAACAAAGTTCATGGTTGCAGAATAAAGGTCAGGACTCTGGGGGTTGGAGCTTCTTTTTGCTTCTCTGCACAGAACTGGCCAGAACCTTGAATATGAGGTCAGCCATGGAGGATGGGACTCCATGGGGAGCCACGTTGATGGACAGGAAAGCTTCCTTTCCTAATGCTCCCTCTTCCTACAGCACTCGTGTGCGTGTGCGTGTGTGCATGTGTGCATGCATGTGTGCGTGCGTGCGTGCGTGCGTGCGTGTGTGTGTGTGTGTGTGTGTGTGTGTGTGTGTAAGGACTTGGTGTTAGGGACCAAGGCTAAGGGATGTGGCAGAAGCTCATGGGAGGCAGCCATCACCTTGAGCATTGGCTGAGTCCCTTTGGTTTCCTGGAGATAAAGGGAGCCCCAAGTTGAATTAGGAAGCCTTCACCTTTACTTCTTCCTGCCAGTTCCCGACTGTTACTGGTGGCAGAGGTGAAGCATCAGGGAACGGCAAGTATGCAGGATTTCCCTGTGTAGCCTTCGCTGGCTTTGATACTGTGGCAGTTCTCCTGCAGTTCAGCTTCTGGATGATTGGGATTGAAGGGATGAGCCACCACAACTGTCAGAGAAGAGCCATTTCAACAGGGACAGTGGCACTCTCCTGATGGACGTCTTCAGCAGTATCAGCATCATGTTTAGTAGCTGCCACCTACTTTGGTTGCTTTGGCCAAGGGTGAAGGAGGTCCCCTTGGAAAGGTGGCTGGCGCGTAGAATTTGAGGGTGACCATGTTGTGAGGAAGGTTTGGCAGCTGTTCATTTGGGGAGCAATAGAACTTCATGGTCCTGGCAAGATGCTGAAGCCCAAGACCCCCAAGAGATCATGGCTCAACTGGTCACATTTTACCCTGGGTTTGGTATATAACAACAGGCGAAGAAAGGTGGGAGTGGCTGAACACCAGGCTGACTCACAGCAAGACAATGACAGTCACTGGCAGTGCTCTCCGCATACTCTGGACAACTGCTGTGCTCCTGGGATCACGACACACTTTTCTGTCTTGTGAAAAAGGTCAGCATCTTAGGAGGAGAGCCTGAGGAACCGAATGCTTTTTCCAGTTGGTGGCAATATTCAGGGCATGAGAAAGAAGTTCAGGGATTAACTAGGTTTTTTGTTTACCTGCTGTCATTTGACATATTAGAACACATTCTTTTCTCTTGGTTCTTACTGCTATATCTTAGAATCCTCACTACATTCCCTCCGACCGCTTTCCACCACCCCGTTGACTCCTTTTTGTTGTTGTTCAGCAATGTCTATTCCATGGGATTCCGAAAGCCCCTGTTCTTGGCCCCCTTGACTGCATGGTCCCTTGGTGACTCCCTCAAAGTCAAGGCACTCCCATTCACGCCTTTCCTCTACTGAGGGGATATATAAGGACATCATAAGAAATAAAGATCTCTCGGCTAATTTTGCTCTTCAGCTCCAGCCGTCCCCCCATTTCCCCCCCCCCCGGAGGTCTACTCCTAACACTTTGTGTGTTCGTGTTCCCCTATCTCATCTTTAGTGCAATGGATAGAACAGAAACAGAGAAAGGGGGAGGGAGAACAGAGGGAGGGAGAGAAAAGACAGAGACAGACACCTAGACACACAGACACGCGGAAGTGTGTCTCTCTGTGTGTGTCTGCCTGTGTGGACGTGTTGTTTCTGCCCAGGAACCCCGGGAATAGGTGTAGGAGCCGTCCTTTGAAGTGACCCCAGGGCAGCTTATGCCGCATGATGATGATGACACGGACAGGTTCCATGCTGCCCCCCTGAGCAGTGTTTCTTTGTCCTGAGAGCTGGCTGCAGCCCGGCTCATCTTGGGAGCTTTCGCTTGCAGGCTGCAGTAGGCTTTTGATTGTTGCAGCAGAGATTATCTGCATTCTCGCCGCCAGGGAGGTGGACTCCATTTGCAGAGATTTATGGGAAAAGACTGCAGCGCATTTGCTGGTCACAATAGATTGAGCAGCTGTGAACTTTCGCAGTACTAACCCTGTCTCTAACTCAAGTCGGGAACTGTTCCCCAGAGCTTTCACTCTGGATTGAGCCCACCCTCCCTGTTGCCTGACACGGCATCACCAGCTCAGCTTCCACCTGGTCCCCAGCAGCTCCACGAACAGACCAGTTCTTTTAGTCTGGGACAGGGTTTTTGTTTTTGTTTCCAGCATTCAGCCTGGAGTAGGAAGTGCTGCTGAGGCGCTGGGATCCTCACAGCCGGGAGAGCTGAACTAGAGGAGGAAGGTGCGACCCCCGGCTTCTGGTAACACACTGCTAGGGGCTCGCAGGCCATTTCTGCCATTCCCATAGCGACGGCGGGATGGGAAGGGGTCTGTGGGCAGCAAGTAGACGTGCCACCCAATCCAGATCAGGCGACCCAATGGGTGTCTATGAGCCCCGCCCCCGCCCTCTCCTCATGTCCCGCCCCCAGACTGCGGCCAAGTCCCGGAGACAGCAGTTTCCCTATATCCTATGGTAGGCCCAGCAGAGTCGACCCCCCAACTCCCCCGCGCAGGCATCTAGGCGCACCTCACCACTGCCCTCCCAGGCCGAGCGACTAGTGCCAACTCTGGGCGGGGTCCTGCGGTTGTGATAGGCTCCTCCTCCCCGGCTCCTCCCCTCCCCCTCGGGCCCTCCTGCGCTGTGCTCCTCCGGGCCCCTGCACCTGCTCCCAGCCATGGTGGCCAGGCTCACCGCTTTCCTTGTTTGCCTCGTTTTCTCCTTGGCCACCGTGGTCCAGAGAGGTAAGGTGGGTGCGGGCTGGGGCACCCAGGGACCCCGCCCTGTGGCCTGGGGGTCGCTCTGCGCATGAGCGGCCCTGTCTCCGCCTGGCTGACCTGAGGTGTGTGTGTGGGGGAGGTATCGGGCGACCTGGCAGCTCTAGGCCTAGGGGTGAGGGTCTGAGACTTCTGGAACTGAACCCACTGTGAACTGAAGATCAGGGATGGGACCTTCTTAGAGCTGGTATTAAAACACTAGGATGTTAAAAATCCTAGCTAAGCATTGGTGACAACAGCTGTCCCTAGGAGTGTACCTTGGGAAAAAACTTGGAAAAAGCAGTCATTTTGAAAATTGGCTGTGAGGCCACCTGCAGCAAAAGCATCTGGAGAGCTTCCCAGGAGACTTTCTGGCCACTTTCATCAGGATATCAGAGGGTTTGGAGTGAGGCAAAGCGAAAATAGGGTGGGGGCAACTTGTAGGTCCTAACAGCTTCCTACATGGTTTTGGTGTCTGTCCCTGCACTTCTAGAGACTTTGATCATATTTTATGGAGGAATCGGACACAGAAATTGTGCCAAATCAAGGGAACGAGTTTCTTCCACCGTGTCCAACTCAGTTTGTGGACCAGGCCGCAATGGCATCACCTGGGGTCTAATGTTAGAATGCAGTAGCTCATGACCTACTGAGTCACATTCTGTGTTTTATTTAGCATAATAATCAGATCCTCCAGGAATTCGCAGGCACATTCAACTCTGAGTATCGTCTTCTTATGATAAATACAATCTGTGATTGAGAATAGCTTCTTAAGCATGTACCAGCAGAGTCTTCTTTCATTTATTTATGTCCCATTTCCACATCAGGAGGGGAAAATAGCTTCAGGGAAACACTGCAATTGTAATTGATTCAAAGCAGGATTATGCTATGTGCGTTCTGAAAATGAAGGCAAACCCAACCAGTGAGAAACCTAGGCTTAGGCAAACAAAACTTGGTCTTAGCACTGACTTTTCGTAAGGTTTATGTCACATATAGAACCTTCCGTGAGCTACAGAGATATGGCCAGTCTGGGTTCTGGGTTCTGGATCTGATGCTGTAGAGGGTGAAGACAGCCAAGGCTTGTATCTCTGCGATGACAGTCTGGTAGAGGAAGAAACCCAGCATAAACGTCAAATTTATGTCATAGACCGCTATGGAGGGAAGAAAACAAACAGTCACGGGGATAGAGTGGCTCATGTTTTTGTCTCCCTTTGGGGGTAAAATTTTTATTGTCCAATGGGCTTTTGTAGAGAAAAGCATCCAGTAGCCCACCTTATCCTTGAGGTTTGTGTTCCAAACACTGCAGGAGATGCCTGAGACTATAAATGTGGATTTATTTTTCCTTTGCTGAATTGGAACATGAAGCCCTGTGCATGGTAGATAATTGCATCTTATAGCATGGAGGTTTTGAAACTAGACTATAAATGGCTTCGGGTTTTCCTGCTTTGAGTTGAGAGAGATTGGGGAAGCTGGTAGAGGTGAGCTCATGCAGTAATGAACTGGCTGCTGCGGTTTGCTCCCAGGCTTCTATGACTCCACAGTAACCATCTTAAAACATTTAGACCTGGAGGCTGCCCCACTTTTTCCTTTGTTTGTTTTTTTCTGAGACAGGGTTTCTCTGTGTAGTCCTGGCTGTCCTGGAACTCACTCTGTAGACCAGGCTGGCCTCGAACTCAGAAATCCRCCTGCCTCTGCCTCCCAAGTGCTGGGATTAAAGGTGTGGAGCACCACGCCCGGCTGGCTGCCCCACTTCTAACCTTCCTTGGCTTCCTGAAAATGAGTTCTCTAAACCTGTTTAATCAGTCCATATAATGACTAAAATCACAAAGATGTCTTTGGTCCAGGAATGTGACCATCTTAGATCAGCTACCACTTTCTGGGTGTTTTCTGTGTGCCATGTATATCATATATTTTCCTTCCTTGTTTGCTTGCTTTCTTTTTATTAAAGACAGGGTCTCATATAACTCAACTTGGTAGCTTCAAACTTGCTATGTGTTCAAAGCTGGCCTTGAACTCTTGATCCTCCTGCCTCTGCTTCCTGAGACTTCGGCTTAGATTTCTGATTCTCTTGCCTCTACCTCCTGAGACCTAGGTTTGCACCTAACATGGATCTGGTTTTGAATCATCACAAACTCTTCAGGTTAGGTATCCTCACTTCCAAGTGAGGGGACTGAGGGCACATTATCAGAAGGAATAGCAAGGTTCAATCCAGATAAGTACGAGATTCTGTGATCTTTTGTTTTGTTTGGTTTGCCCTAAGAATATTGAGCCAGAACTATCTTTGTTTTAAAGGTAGGGACCTAATTTTTCTGTAGTGGGGTTCAGAGAGCTCTGCCTCAGTGTTCCTTTATTCTTGTTCCTGGTCCTCAGTAATGGGTTGTACCTGAGCAACTGTTGAAGGCATTCAAAAGCTCCCAGAAGCACATCTGGGGATAAGCTGTAAAATCCCTCCAGGCTCTAGGAAGTAGAGACAGATTTTAGCTCTGAAAAGTTGAAAGAGTGATTAAGAAGTCGCTCTATAAAGACAAAGGGGAGTTAACTTTAATGTGTGATCTACTGCTTCTGAAACATCTTCTGAGGACAGGTGTGTCATCTGAAGGTTTCCTGAGTGTGGCACGTTGTTCTGAGCACCAGGGAGAAGGACCTCAGTTGTGTGTGTGTGTGTGTGTGTGTGTGTGTGTGTGTGTGTGTTTGTGTGTAAAAGAGTCCTAAGAGTGTCTGTACTTCAAGAAGGCCATCCATGAGCCAGACCTTTAGTACATCACACACATGTACCCCATGTGCCAACCTGCGAAGGTTGCTGTCGTGATCTGCTTTACCTCTTGTTTCAGTCTTGAAAAATAAGGGACAAATAGGACCCATGCAATTCAAACTGCTTTGCAATTCCATCTCACCACAGTCAGGACCATCCAGTCAGTAAACAGACAGCTCTCAAAAGACAAAATATAAATGGCTAATAAATATTTGAAGAAATGTTTAACGTCCTAGGTCTTTGGGGAAATGCAAATTAAAATTGCTTGAGGTTAGAATGATGCTGATGAGGATGTGGGGGGCGGGCTTACTCACCACTGGTAAAACCACTGTGGAAATCAGTATGAGGTTCCTCAAAATCTGCAAATATTACTCCCATATGATTCAGCTGTACCACTCCTGTGCATATTCCTAAAGGACCTTAAGTTAACAGACCATGAAGACAGCTGTAGACCATGTTTGTGTCACTATTACCAATAGTCAGGATATGGAATCAGTCTAGACTCCCATCAGTTGACAGGTGCCTAATGAAAATGTGGTACATGGAGTTTTGAAACAATTTAAAATATTATTATTATCATTATCATTATCATTATTATTTATCATTATTATTAGGGTGAGTATGTGTAGGCACCGTGTCACACTTCAGGGCACACATGGAGGTCAGAGGAGAACTTTCTTTAGTTGYCTTCTTCCACCATATAGGTTCCAGGGATCAAACTCAGGTTATCAGGCTTGATGACACGTGCCCCTACCTGTGGAACCATCTCACCAGCCTCACAATGGCGTCTCATTCATCTGTGAATGAGAAAAACTATATTCCTTGCTGGAAAATGGGTAGAACCAGAGATGATCGTGTTAAGCAAAATATATCCATCTGTATATTTATATTTGACATGAAGATAAAGCAGGACTGTTGAGAAGGGACAGGGAAGTAGTAATGTGACAAGAAAACGAGGAGGTTAATGGGGAAAAGATAAAGATAACATTTTTCTCAGATGTGATTATATGAATATATGACATTAAGTCGGAGGCAGAAGGGAGAATAAGTGGTGGATAATGTGGACAGTGAACATGAATGAAGCACAATGGTATATGTATGAAATGTCATAATGAAGCCCATTGCTTTCTATGTTAATTTAAAAAATGAAATAAAAGTAGTGGACAGTAACCAACTCCCTGTGTGAGAAACATGTAGCTCCAAAGGGTTCAGCAACCTTCCGGAGACAACACTGTTAGTTTCTTCAATCATACCATGGGGATAACGGCCCTTTCCTCCCGGCGTGGCATTTATTAGGATTAAATAAATTTAAGTGTCTAAAGTGCTCAGCACAGGACCAACCTTCCGTAAGCCCTTTTCAGATTAGTCCATATTAATCCTACTTCTTCGATGTTCCAAGCAACATTTTTTTTAAAAATGCACTTTGCACATCCTAACAGTGTTGTTTACATGAAATGGACAGAGATCTCACATCTATACAAACAAAAATTAAATTAGTGGTTTCTGAGGATTAGGAGAAGGAGACGATGGTAAGTGGCTGCTTACAGGGTAAAGGCTTTGGGGAATAATGAAAACATTCTAGAAATAGAGAAAGGCATTGATGTACATTCTTAAAGTACCATAAAAATCATTGCATTAGACACACTGAAAGGGTGACTTGGGTTATGTGAATTATATACTCATTTAAAATAATTCACAAAAGCTGAAGATGTAGCTCATTGGCAGAACACTTATTTAACATGCGCAAGGACCTGGGTTCTATCTTCATTACCACAAAAAGAAAAAATGAATAAATAAATGCATTTTTTAAAGTACGCTGGATGTGGTGGCCTGTGTCTGTAATCCCAGCATTTGAGGATGATGCAGAAGGATTGCTGTGAGTTTGAGAGCAGTCTAGACTACAAGGTGAGTTTCAGGCTAGCCTAATGAAAGGAAAGGAATCCAAAACACCACATCACACCAAAAGAAAACAAATACTTTCCTAATTATGCCAGGTATGGTGTAACATGACTTTTAATCTCAGTGCTCCAGAAGCGGAGTCAGGAGGATCTTGAATTTGGGGCTAGCCTTCTGCCTCAGCAAACAGCTAACCAGAACTAGGTGCACATAATTGTGGGTGAGAGCACAGTGGCCCCAGGTGCTAAGCACTGAGTTGCCAGGTTGGGATCCTAACAGGAATCTATGCAGTGACTTGGGGTATCAGGCTTTATAGATGTGCCCCAGAAAGTGTTCAGGATTAGCTTTAAGCTCCTTGACTCTGCCTTTGTTAGTCCTGGTATTGGGCATCATGAGGATGGAGAGAATTTTCTTTCCCTCACTGTTTCTCAGGTCACCATTTTGTGTGTTAGTCTTTCACAGGGTCTGGGGACTCAGTTTTGAGAGGTTTAATAAGTTTTCAGCTCCTCTTTTGATGTTATAAGCTATGTCTTCATTTTTCAGCAGAAGACAGACAACAGATAACTGACAAATGCACAGAAGCCATTAGAATGGGTATTTGTGGGTATCAACGAAAATAATGTTATGGTTGGGGGTCTCCACAGCATGAGGAACTGTGTTAAAGGGTCACAGCGTTAGAAAGGTTGAGAACAAAAAACAAAACAAAACAAAAATCAAAAACCAAAAAACAAAAAAAAAACAAAAAAAAAGAGAAAGGTTGAGAACCACTGCTCAAGAGAGATGGCAATGAAAAGGCCTGTTCTGGTTGCTCAGAGGGCCCTAAAGACCAGGACCTTCACCGGGTTCCCGGAATGTATTTTATAGACACACTGACTTTCCTGTTTCCAGTTGTGTTTCTACCTGATGGTTTGGCTTTTCCGACTTTGTGTTTACTGTCACGTTGTACAATTTGAATGTTATTCCTCTACTGCTCTTGGGTGACTGGGAAGCTTGGCTCAGAGGCTCCTAAACCTTTCTTTATTCTAGACTCAGCTCTTCCAGAAACCTGCTCAGAGGTCCATTGATTGAGGATTTATTGTTCTAAAGTAGGTATATAAGATCACCATTGGATTTGGTGGTGAATGTCTGTAATCCCAACACTCAGGATGTAGAGGCAAGAGAATCAGGAATTCAAGGATAGCCTCAGCTACACAGCAAATTAGAGGCTAACCTGACACCACTCTTCCATGTCTGTACATATGCCCTTTACTCATGACTCTCAAGATGTCTCTGTATGCATGTGGTACTAGGTATGGGAATGAGAGCCAAGACACACCCCATAACTTGACAGATTTTTTTTCTGAGACAGGATCTCTATGTGTTGCCTTGAATTCACGTGCTTCTCCTGCTTCTGCTCCCAGATGCGAGGATAAAAGGTTTCAGGCAGCTTGTTTCCTCTCTGATTTCAATACCTTCATCAGTCACCAAAGTTTTCTGTTTTCCTTACTGCTTCAGGATAGATGTGTTGGAAGAATTGAGGTCAGGGGCCATCTTTGTGGGTTGGTGTCAGCTCTGCTGATCTCAGAGCTGCCCTGGACTCTGGTGAGCTTTGGCTGTTCCAACTGTGTAGGAATTCAGTGAGATGGATAGACGTTATGTCTCACCAATCTCAGTGCCTGATAATTTTTGTTTTTGTTTTGTTTTGTTTTTGTTGTTGTTTATTTTGAAAATCTTTTATAATAAAAGTTTTAGCAAAAAATGTGCTTTGATGGCTAATGGAGTGTGCACTCTGTCTTGTGCCTTAAATTTTTTTAACCTCTAATATGATAAATATCAATAGTTAGAAACCATATTTTAAAAGCACATGAAGGCCTTCAAGCATTTTAGCATCTAGAGTTGTAAGACCAAAAAGTTTGAAACTTTCTTTCTATTGCAAAATTATACCCAGGAATGTAGTTTCTGCCATGCACAGTGCTTATCACTTCATTGTTATGAAGAGGTGCCCAATGACCCCCCAAAGTGGCTGTTTTGGTTCTGGCCACCAGCAGTGTACTATAGCAGCCATTGTGAAACAGCCCTGCCAGCACTTGGCCTTGTCAACTTTATCATGATATAAACTTATAAGATTTACACATTTATATTACTCCTCTTTAATTTACATGTCTCTGATTACTGTGGGGCTGTCTACGTTGATTTCTTCTTTAATGAATTGCCTGGTCAAGCCTTTGGTTCGGTTCCTTTTTATTATTTTTCTCCTGGCTCCTGCTCCCAATGCTCTGTTTTCCTGTTTTCTTGGCTGTGTTTTTCTTCATTAACATTGCAATGTTTCTCTGTCTGTCTGTCAGTCCATCTGTCTTTCTGTCTATCCATCCATCCATCCATCTATCTCTCTAAGTCATACCCATTGTTTGCCCTAATCTTAAGTCATACATGAATGAACTGATAATTTCTTTATTGACTGATTTTAAAAAGCCACTATCTTTCGTTTATCAAGTCAGGTGTTCTGTGTTAACAGACATCAAAATAAAAATATTCTTCTTTGCTTTCAGTTTATAATCTTGTACTACAAAACCAAGAGAATAAACTATAATATAATTAAATGGAAGGTTGTAGTAGTAGCACTACAATATCCATATATATATATATATGATATATATATATATATATATCATCCTCATTGTTTGTGCTAATCTTAGGATATATAGAGATATGCCTTCGAAGTCTAAAATACATGATTTCTCTTGAGTTTTTGTCAGTTGGTTTTGCTTGGTGTCACTAGCTCTTAGATCCTTTCAATCTCCAGGGCTTAATTTGGGAAATGCAGTTTTGCTTTTGAGTCAGTCTCATATTCCTTGGTTCTAACATTTTGGGTTCCCAGTTTAATTTGAGGAGAACTTTTATTACATTTCTTAACTTACTGTGCAGAAGCTTGAATTTGGTGCTTTGCCTGCCTGGAAAGTGTCCGCCGCCTCAGAGGCGTGTGGGCTCCCTCACCTCTGGAGTTCTTGTTGTCTCATAAGCCTTATCAATTATCTTTGCTTCCTTATTCATTTTTAAAAATGTGTTTGTTCTTTGAATGTTTTATACATTTATACAATGCATACTGAGCATATCCATGTACCATTCCCTCCCTCCCAGGTCCCCCAGGCCCTAGCCCACTTCCCTTCCAACTTCACGTCTTTTTAATTGTTATTAATATTCTCCTAAATCAAATTAGTACTGCACATATGTACAGAGGTGTGTGGCTGCCCACTGAGGCATGTGCAATCTACCAGTAGCCACACCCCCAAGGGAGAGTGACTCTCAATAGCTATTAGGATTATAAGCATGCACCTCAACACATCTAACCTGTTTTGTCAGGTTTTGAGCTTGTGTTTGTGTGTGTGTGTGAGAGAGAGAGACAGAGGTGCAGAGGGAGAAAAGTAGGGGAGTAGGGGGACGGAGGGAGAGAGAGAGAGACAGGGAGATCAGAGGTGTCTTTCTTTAGCACTCTACCTTGGTTGAAATCGTTTCTCCCTGAACCTGAACAGTTGTAGACTGTACAACTAGCAAAGCCTTAGCATCTTCCTGTTTCCATCCCACACTGCGGGGGTCATGGACGCGCTGTCAGGCCTGGCATGCACGGGTGCTGCAGATCCAAATCCAGATCCTTACGCTTCTGTAACAAGTACTTGACCCACTGAACCATCTCCCTGATGGTCTCCTGAGCATCTAATTTTATTTGTTTTGGTTTTTGGTTTTTCAAGACAGGGTTTCTCTGTGTAACCCTGGCTGTCCTGGGACTCACTGTGTAGCACAAGGTGGCCTTGAACTCTCAGATATCTACTTGCCTCTGTCTTCTGAGTGCTAGGATTAAATGTGTATGCCACCACCACCCAGAGATTGCTCGTTTTATTAGACAGGGTCTCTGTATGTAGCCCTGACTGTCATAGAACTTCGTAAACCACCTCTGCCTCCTGACTGTTGGGATTAAAGGACTGACCTGTCCCTAACCAAGAAACATGTATTTGTGTGTGAATGAGTGAGTGTGTATTCGAATGTGGAGGTCAAAGGACAATTTATGGGAGTCAGTCCTCTCTTCCAGGTGTGTTCCAGGGATTGAGGTCAGGGTTAGCAATCATCTTTTGTTTGCTGGCCCACCATCTAGTTTTTTTTAATTTTAATTTATTTACATTTCAAGTGTTATATCCTTCCCTGTTTCCCCCTCTCCGGGAAACACCCTATCCCATCCCCCTCCCCCTGCTTCTATGAGGGTGTTCTTCCACCTACACACCCTCTCCCACCTCCCCACCCTCGATTGTCCTACACTGGGGCATCAAACCTTCATAGGAACAAGGGCCTCCCATCCCATTGATGTCTGACAAGGCAATCCTCTGCTACACGTGCAGTGAGAGCCATGTAGCAGGCCATGTGTACTCCTTGGTTGTTGGCTTAGTCCCTGGGAGCTCTGGGAAGGGGGCGGGGGTCTAGTGGGTTGATATTGTTGTTCTTCCTATGGGGTTGCAAACCCCTTCAGCTCCTTCACTCTTTTCTCTAACTCCTCCATTGGGGACCCCACACTCAGTGCAATGGTTGGCTGCAAGCATCCTGCTCTGTATTTGTATTTATGGTTTTTAAAAGAAGGTATCAGACGCCCATGGGCTGGAGTTACAAGCAGCCATAAGCCACCTGATCTGAGTGCTGGGAACCAGATTCAGCAAGAACAGTGCATCTTCTTGAATGTTGAGCTATTTCTCCAGTTCATTCTTATTATTTTCTTTAAGACAGGGTCTCCTGTATTACAGGATTACACTTAACTCCCCGTGTAGGTGAGGATGACCTTGAACCTTTTGACTGCACTCCTGAGCTGCTAGGATTGCAGGCAGCACTCTGGTTTATGTGATAACGGGGTGCAACCCAGGGCCTGTGAATACTATGCACGAACTACCAACTGTGCATCCCCAGTTTATGTCTTGTAGGTTTTAGTTGATTTTTAAAGGAATAGTTCTGAGACTATTGACTTCAGTGAATTCTCAAGAAAGCGGAACTGGAAAAAAAGGCGTGGCTCTCATTCTTTGTTATTTGGGACGGTGTTGAATTAACAGTACAAAGCAAACAACAGAAACGCGAAGGCATAGCACTTATCACTTGAATTTGTGGCAGATGTGTAGGCAAATGCAACTGAATAGTGAAGCCCGTAACCTTTGACTTGAACTTGGGATCAAGCATTGTCTCTCTATATAGCTGTGTCATTTGTGTTCTGCAATTAAAAATACATTTAGAAATGTTACCATCTCCTTCCTGATCCCCACCACCTTCCTTCTTCTTCCCTCCCTCCCTCCCTCCCTCCCTCTCTCCCT
>BDUI01001001.1:91559-121743 GCA_002335545.1 Apodemus speciosus
AGAGACAGAGAGAGAGACAGAGAGAGTGTTTGCTATTTATCATGCACATGTGTAGATGTCCGAGCAAAGCTATGGAGTTGATGCTCTCTCCCCTTTACATGGGTTCAAGGCAGCAAGCTTAGGTTGTCAGGCTTTCTGCTCTTCATGCAGAAGATAGTTGTACAATAAACTGGATAAGTTAAAATTGGAAAAGAAACAATTTTCTCACAATTCTTGGCTTCTAGAAGCTAGGAATATGCAAGGAAGGATTCCATCCAGAAGCCAAGAGAACTCAGGAGCATGGCTGTGCTGATATTTTGAACTCCAGGGAATTCTACTTACTAGAATTGTGAGAAAATTGTTTCTTTTCAAATTTTAAGTTATCCAGTCACTGAGGATCCTTAAGTGTGTACCAGTCTCATCCTCACATGGAGTTATCTCCTCTGAATCAGTCCAAATTTCTTTGGACGTACGAACACTCTGGCTTAGGAGATATATTCTTTTGAGACTGTGTCCCATATTGCCCAGGATGACTTTGATCCCCTGATCATCCAGTCTTGGCGTCTGGACTAGTAGGTTATGCAGTTATGTATCTCTTTAATCCAGAGCATCAGCATCTTAATGAGTTTATTTTCAAAGACTCCTTTTCCAAATATGATCACCTCCTTAGGTTCTGGTAAAAATGGGTTTGGGGGAAGGTGTACAAATTTCACTATATACAACCATCCCCTTTAAAAACCCTTAGCAACCCACCCAATAACGCAGCTGCCTGATCATGACTTGTTGCTGTGTAATCCACTGGGAGAAGCATGCTAGGAGCCTACTCTGCTCTCCCTCCATGACTTGATGCTCCTAATCACTTTGTATCTCACTAACTGGTTCCTTGTGGGGAGATGTGATCTCTAGGAAACCCCTTCTCTGGGTTTTAGGTTAGTATGACCAAAAGATGTTGTCCCTCAGTGGATGGAATGCCATCATTTGTCACCTCACCTCTCACAAGTCCTCTGCAATCACAATAATTGGAAGAAGCTGTGCTGATGACAGGGCCATGGTACAATGTTCACAAATGCCAATGCGTAGCAAAGGCCTAATAATACACTAGGTGTGAATTATGGACCATAATTAAGGCTTTTGCCAGTCATATTGCCCAATTAGAATATGCATAATTGTAAGTAGGACTCCATTTTTTAAAAAAAGAATAATTGCTTGTTGAAAGTGTGACATTAAAGAGTTAGCAGCATAGAATCTGGAAAGATTTCCAAATGAATACTGCAGACCTCTGAAGAACAAAGGTGAGCACGTGGTTTATTTTAAACAGATGTCACCTGCTTTGGAAACTTCTCTCAGGAAAGAATACAATGTTCTTACTATTCTCCAGGCCCTGGATGGTGTCTGGATTGTTACATACATAGGAGAAAGGGGCAAATAGTATCTTATTTCTGCTATGAACTGAGCTTTTTAAGGGGGAAAGAGACATGATACTCAAGTGTGTTTTTAAAATTACATCTTTTATTTTTGAAATAAAAATGTAGTTACAGCATTTCTCCATTCCCTGTCCTCCCTCCAAATCCTTCCATGTGGGGTGGAGAGATGGCTCAGTATTTGGAAGTATTACTCTACGAGAAGAACTGAGTTTGGTGCCCAGCACCCATGTCAGATGGCTCACAACTGCTGGAATCTTAGCTCCACAGTCTCTGACACCTCTGGCCTCCTTGGGCATTGTCTCACACACATACACAGGAAGAAAACAAAATAAACGTTAAAAATGCCTCCTATCTACTCTTGCTTGCTCTCTTCCAAATCCATGTCCTCCTTTTTCATTAATTGTTGTTACATGAATGAATGAATACATCTGTGTGTGTGTGTGTGTATGTATGTATTTCCCACATACATAAATACAGCCTACTCAATCTGTGTGATGTTACTTGTATGTTTATGTTTATATTTTCATGGCTGACTACTTGGTATTGGGTAACAATTGATGTACTCTTCCCTGGGGAAGACTATTTCTCTCGGCATTTCTTTGTTGCATGTAGCTCTTTTGATGCAAGGTATTTCCTATCCATTCACATTGAGGCAGTAAGAGGCCCATGATTGGAGGGGAGAGAGGAGGAGGAGGAGCTAAGAGAAGGAGGGGCTGAGAGAGAGGGAGCCTGGGAGCTGCACGAGGGAGCTGAGGAGACTCGCAGATCCAGATGGCGGCAGATGTGTTTCTGGGTGTGCTAAGAGGTTACAAATATCGGAATAAAACCTTATCATTGTAAACTGGCATTATATCCTTGGGAGTTATATATACATAAATATATTTGGTTAACTACTCAAGTTTAAGAGTCATGCTTTACCAGATACTTGGAAGGAGTGGGTGCTGGGCAGGAGAGAGAGACGTGCAGGGACTTGGAGCAGAGGCCTGGCAGGGCGGTACTGCATTTTAATTATTTCCCTCCGCACTCTTTGTGTAGAGTTGCGGCTTCATGGGCTTTCATCCACTTCGGCATGCCTGTTAGCTTGGTGAATCATGGAGTTTAGTTACTTAGAAGGAGGAACAGGTGTGACTCAAAGGCAGCTAAAAGCTCACCACAGAAGCTGGGGAGATAGCTCAGGCCATAAAGTACTTGCTGCACAAGAACAGGAATCTGAGCTCAATACTGACCACGCATGTGCAAGCCAAGGCTGGTGTCACATGCTTGTGCTCTCAGTGTTGGGGACAGGGAGACAAGCAGATTCCTGTTGCTGACTAGCAAGCCAACTTGCCTTTACTTACTTGCTCTGTTCTAGGTATGTATGAAAGACTGTCAAAAAAGAAAGCACTCAAGGTTGCCATCTGGCCTCAAATATTCACCAAGGTGCATGTGCACCCAACACAGAGACATACACATACACACCTGCGCACACATGCACACAGTTTTGTTTTGAAGCTCTATCCCGGCATGGGTGTTGACTCACTAAAGCTGTAGCCATAGCTCTGTGGCTCCCAGATGGCCCTAGAGCTCTTGGGACAACTTACAGGTAGACCCGAGGACCTTGCAGATGACCCAGAGGCATTTTGTTAAGTTTCCTGAGTCTTGTGAGCGTACCTTCTCCCTCCAGGAAGGGATTAGCAGTCCTTTATGAAGGACTGTGCTTTGAGCCATAAAAGTGGCACAAATCCTTTAAAGAAAACTGTGTGCAGTAAAGAGTCACAGGGCAAGGCAGGAAGTGGCAGGGTCTGTGAGCTAGATGGGAACGAAAATCCTTGTCATGCCTCGGGCTGTAGCTGCCTCATTTCCAGTCCATTTCCATCTTCACAAGGCCTCCTTCAGTAGATATCTTCCTCCTCTTCTTTGAGGTGGGGTTTCAGTGTGTAGCCCTGGCTGGCCTAGAACTTGACGTGTATACCAAGCTGTACTTGAGATCGCTGTGTACACCAGAGCAGCCTTGCACCTGTGCTGGTATCCCTGCTGCTGACTCCCAGGTGCTGGGAGTAGAGAGGTGTGCCATGGATTTGTCTATCTTCTCATTTTCTTGTAAGGACACTGCGTCATTAGATTAGGACCACACTACTGAGTTCATTTTAATTTCATTACTCCTCTTAACATTGTTTCTCTGGAGACAGCGCAGTGGTTAAAAGTACTTTGGTTCTTGCAGAGGACCTGGGTTTGGTTCATAGCATCCACATGATGGCTCGCAGATGCTTTTAAGTCCAGTTTTAGGGTATTTGATGTCCTCTTCTGATCTCCAAGGATTCTTGCACACACATTACACATACATACATACATACATACATACATACATACACAAATATATCATATTAAATGATATATATTAAATAAATGGAAAATATATCTAAAAATAATCCTTTGTCTACTTAGGTGTAGAGTATCACTCTTTTCCTTTGCTGAGGAAAGGTTTCCTCTTTCAAATTAGCTGCCCCTAAGTCATCATCCAGCTCACACACTGGGAATTCCCAGCAAGTATTGCATCTTGTTATGAGTAACAGTAATTAGATGATCCAGAATGTGCCAAAGGGAGTGGAGCGATAAAGCAGGCAAAGTAATTTTGCATGATTTCCAGAGTGGCATCTCATGGGAAAACTGCTTAATGTGCTGCTTGTTTTGTAAGTTGGGCGATCATTCAAGAGTGTGTCTCCAGAGCACTACTTTGAGCCCAGGGTGAGAGAGCCATCTCTACTGGTTTCTGATACTGTTAGTGTAGGTTAAGAGGATAAGATCTCTGGCATGAGTGGAGACTAGTTCAATCACTTTGGCTAAGGGACCACCCATAGGAGGGTGGGCTTACCAACTAAAACCTTACTGAAAAGGTAGGGAGAATGATTTTTTTTTAAATGTACTTTTCTTTTCCCAAATCCCTGCCACCATAGTTCAGAAGCTTACAGCCATCGTCATATAAAAGGTCATAAGTATACCTTATGAACAATTCAGAAAAGCATACATTTTCATCCATGTTTTTCTATCTTTTTTTCTAAGTGTTCTTTACTTAGTACTTTGGGTTTTATCCCCAACATTTTGGGCTTCCCTACTCTTTCCCTAAAACCTCTATCCCTCACATGTGGCTGCTTGCTGGCCATGTGCCTGATCTCCATGGCAACTTAAACAGCATGGCTTGTCCCTTCTCCTTCTCTTCCTCTGAGAAACTACTAGGGTTTTACAGCTTGCCAGTCCTGTGATTTTTCTTTTGAACTCTAATAAATTGTCCTTGTGGATCCATTTGAGTCTATTTCCAAGTTCTTTTATCAGTGCGACTAGGAATCCCTAAGAGGACCTTGATCTCCCCTGTATCACTGTAGAGGAAGACTATAAGAATTAAATTTGATAATGCTAAACCCCGTGTTCAGGATTTGGAAGGAATAAGTAAAGGATGCTGAAAAGAAGCATGCCTCGGCTACTTGACTATAAACTTTTGGCTCATACACGTTTTAGGTGCATCTGCAAGCTCAGCACTAGCAGTAATGGCCAGGTTGTGGATAGGGCCCGCATGACCTGGTAGCATTGGGCAGGTTGAGTATGGTGCACTGGGCTGTTCCATTTAAGGGGGGCAGGCAGTGCTTCTTGGTGGTGGTATATGGGAGGATTTGGAAGGAGGAAAGGGAGAAGTGTTGCAATTATAATCGCAAAAATAAAGGAATAGGCTCATTCAGGGCTTAGGATGTAAGTCAGTGGTAAAGCATTGTCTGACCTGTGAGAGGCCCTGGAAACAACAAAATCAAATAAACTTTAAAAATCGAAAATATACAACAGTAAGTAAAAGGTTCATCCCCTCTGGTTAGTCTTCCTGAAGCCATTTCATTGTCTTATTGCATATTATTTATTTATTTAAATTAATTATTTTATTTATATCTCAAATGTTGCCCCCTTCCTAGCCCCTGCTTGCAGGCTCCTTCCCCATCCCCTTAACCTCTGAGAGGGTGCTTCCCCCAGTATCCCCCATCCTGGGGCCTTAAGTCTTAGGGGATTAGATATATCTTCTCCCATTGAGGTTAGAGAAGGCAGTCCTCAGAGTGAGAAGGTCCAGACATCAGAGATAGACTCGGTGATGCCTGGCTTTATTTTACTGCTCGCTTAGTTATTTTTCTATCACCATGAATGACAAAACGTCATGACCAAGGCAACTTATGAAAGAAAACGTTTAGCTCGTGGCTTGCTTACAGTTTCAAATGATGAAAGTCCTGTCATAAATGATCACTTCAGTCTGCAAAAGTGCTTCTCCTCCCCAGCCAGGGTAAATTTTCTACAACCTGGAGTCTGTTACCTTGCATGGCTCAAGGGGTCTTACAGACTAACTTAATTTATAGGTCTTGAAATGAGAAGATTGCTTGAATTATCCGGCAGTGCCCGTGGCATTACAAGGGGTCATCAGTCAGGACAGGAGCAGAGGGTGGAGCGGATAAAAGACCATGATCTAAGGGATGCAGGTAAAACATGGACTGTGTGTGAAAACAGACTGTTCTTCAGAGGAGCCCGAGGAAGGTTCTGTATGACTTGCTAGTGGTCAGATTCTCACTCACCTTAGACTTGTGGTTTCCAGAGCTTTTGTGTCCATGTGGACTTCTGCATTCTGTTAATGAATGTGCTAGTTAAAGAGAAGAAAATGTGAACTCTGGGTCTAGGCATGTGGGTCCTGTGTGTTTAGAGATAAGCATACTTGCCGCAATGCCTGCTGCTGAGCTGGCCTGAAGAGTGAGGTGCCTGTTACAGAGTCCGGCTTGACCCCTGTCTCAGGGAGGCAGCCGAGGAAGGAGAAGCTTAGGAAGGAGATGAGGTAGATTCTACAGTTCCATATTAAGACAACAGATTGTTTCTTGTTTGTTTGAAATAGAGTCTTGTGTACCTCAGGAGAGCCTCAAACTGACTATATAGCCAAGAATGACCTAGCCAACTCCCAAAGGCAGTCTCTATCTCCGAAAGGCTAAGATTATAGATGTGCAGTAACACCCGGGGTTAATGCTGTGTTATAGTTCAAAACCTGGTCTTTGTGAAAGGTAGACAAGCTCTCTACCTCCTGAGCTACATCACAGCCTCAGGGAACTTTCTTTGGGCTCTTGTCACTTCCTCTCCAAACTGATTAAACGTACCACAATCCAGATCTGTCATTTCTAGTGGATTTTTTCTTGCCTTGTACTCTTAAAACATCTACACACTTAGTGTCCCCATACAATCCACGGGCTTGTGTTGTGTGTGCAAGAACCAAATGCAGAGTGGTAACAGGGGAGAGGCCAGGTGAGCAGCTGCACGTTTATTTTCATAGTATTAAGTAGTTTGTTTGATTTGCTTCCATTACAGACCTGGGTGATTTTCAGACATGGTTGACTAAGTCAGGCAGATTGAGGTCCGGTCACATGCACTGAAATTGCCATGTAGCCCAAGACAGAAATCTCTCATTTTCTGCAGAAGCACAAACTATGGTGTCTTCTTACTTTTAAAGGATTTATGTTTGTGAGAGCAGCCAGACTGACAGCAGGCTGGATGACACACAACTCTCAGGAGGAGGTTAAAGTTTAGCATGTATTTATGGCCAAGGACTGGCTCATTCTGTCTTTAACGCTACTGTTTAGACTGCTCAGTCACTGTAGAGTGCCACAGCAGCAGCCAAGGCTCTGACTGTCACACAAATATTGAATCTGAGTGGGTGTAACAGAAGCCACAGTCTGCCATTGAATGTCTGTGGCAAGGGGATTTGAGCAAGCCACTTACGGGCAGAATGACACTTATGAACAAGTTCATGTAGAAAAGATGTACAAGTTGAGTTGAGGAAGGGACAGAGAAGAACTGGGGTTATGGTGGGGAGGTGTCTCTTAGTGCTAGCAGGCAGTGACCCTCAACAGAGCCAGAATAGTGCTCAGATGCTTCTGGAGTCAAAACACACAACGTTTCTAACTTCAAAATATGTGTGGGTCAGTGTAAAAGCGCTCTCTCTCTCTCTCTCTCTCTCTCTCTCTCTCTCTCTCTCTCTCTCTCTCTCTCTCTTTCTCTCTCTCTCTCAATGTCTATCTTTGTCTCTCTGAATGTGTCTGTCTCTCTCCTCTGTGTGTGTGTGTGTGTGTGTGTGTGTGTGTGTGTGTTTGTGTGTGTGTGCATGGCGATCTGTGTAGTCTAGGCTATATTCAGACTCAAATTCCCCTGCTTTAGCCCCTGAGTGTTAAAATAACCGGTGTGTGTGCAGCACACTGCCTACCCGGCTTACTGCAGTGAACCATCTTCTCCTCTCTTCCTCTCCCTTCCTTTTCTACTCTTTCTTCGTGATAGAGTCTCACTCTGCAGGTAACACTGGTCTGGCATTTTACTATGTAGTCTGAGTTGGCCTTAAACTTGTGCCAATCCTCCTGCTTCAGCCTCCTGGGTGCTGAGATTGCAAACATGTTGTGAGTATGCAGTCCTAGAAACAAAGAGGGAAGCCTTTGTGCCTTTCCACAATATCAGAATCTACTGAACAACAGCACATTCACAAAATATGGCCATTTCATTGGCAGAGTTTGCCGGATTCCTGTACTTTCCTCCATAGGCCTGGCTGAGGCAAATGTGGGTTCTTTTATTTGAATCTTAATTTCCAATGCTAAGTTTTAAATCATACATTATATATCATACAGCAAAGATCTGTGTGTCTGTCTGTTTCTGTCTGTGCTTGTATATGATATATTCTGACTGTAAATGGTTTAAGAGGCAGAGTTTCAAAGAAGCCTGAATAACCAACTGGGAAACTGACTGAAATACACTCTGTGGGGGCAAGATAATGAACTAGATAAACAGTTTTGGGAGAGACACTGGGGCTTCTGGCTGCTGTCCAAAGATGTGGATTCTGGATCAGAGGTTTGAGTGCAACTGTACAGTTGAGTCCAGATGCAGACATGAAAAGCCTTCATGAATGGCTATCAGATACATAGCCAATCCAGATTGGGGGACAGGAGGATGATGTGCAGACAGCAGCTATATGAAGACTATATGAACTGAGCTGAGCTGAGGCCCCTCACAGACAGGACTACTCTGTAAGTTCCTTGACAGCTGTAGCAGGTGCTTACTGGGATGGTCACTATCAGATTGCTAGGTGTATAACTTCTCATGGGCGCAGATGAGCCAGTTGAATTCTACTCTTCCTATAGTTTCTCTGATAAATTATCAGGGCTGGTTTCCTTGACATGATTTTGCTATGTTCATGTATCCTGATAGTTGCTTGAGTTAGGAGTTGCTGTTGTTGTTGTCGTTGTTCACTGCTCTGTACACCAGGCTAGCTTTTGAGCTACCAGAGATTCTTCTGCCTCTGCTTTTCCATCTCACTGAAGAACACTGGCATTTCAGACTCACTGTCATGTATGGCTTTGCATGAGCTATGAAGGAACTGAGGTCTTTTTGCGTGTGGTGTAAACTTTGTCCCTTAAGCCATCTCCAAGTTCTATTTGCTTTTAGATTATAGTTTTATTTATATGAATGTATGTGTGTCTCTGTGTGTCATAAGTATGTGGGTGTCCAGTGACATCAAATCCCTTGGAGCTGGAGTTAGAGATGGTTATGAATACTTGCCATGAGTGCTGGGAACTGAACTCATGTCCACTGGAAGAACAGCAAGTGCCGTTAAGTACTGAGCCATCTCTTCAGCCTTCTCCAATTTTTGTATCCACCTTTTTATGCACCTGGACTCTTGATCAATTTTAATGTCTTGTAGAATTGAAACCTTTTCCCCATTAAGCCACCTCCCATATTTTTGCCCCAGTCCTCCTATTTGCCCTAAGTGTCTCTTATTCCATTTTCTGTCTCCGAAAACACCATTATTCCAGGGATGTTGTGTAACTGCTATCATGTAGTATGTATATTCTATGACTTGTTTAAATCATTTAGTATACTTTCTTTAGAAAGGCGCATCCATGTTATCACTTGCTGATAGTTTGAAACATGGGTCTCATAGCTGCTGATAAGCACTCTACCACTAAACTATACCTTCAACCTTCTTGCTGTCATTTCATTTCTAATTCTTTTATTTTCTAAAATTTGCACAGGTAGCATGCACATCTTGAAAATAGTCTTTAAAGGCACATGAAACATTGAGAGGCCTAGATGATTAGGGCTATATCAGGCCACATGGTTTTGAAGACCATATTTAGACTTGTGGAATTTACAGTCAGTGTTAGCTTTTGAGCTTGAAAGTTGATGCTCCAGGATGTATTCAGAGAGGAGAAAGAAAGATGTCTACCAACTTGTGATCTGGAGACTGTCTTGGAGCCTATTTTCTACAAAATGTGTTGTCTTGAAAGTCCTGGGAAGTGGCATGTGGCTCAAGAAAAAAATGCTTTCTGCTAGATGCAGAGAAGCAGGTGGTCCTTAGCCATTCAATAGAAATGAATTTATAGTTCTTGGTGATGGCATGACTTTAGAGCATGAGAGAGATATGCAAGGTGGTTTGTAGGATTTGGACTTAGACAATAGATAACATGGGCAGCTGTGCAAATAATCAATGAAATGAAACTGATGTGGGACCTAGGACTAGCATTTGGCTGTGAGACATTGGAAAGTGGCTCAAAGAGGAGGGAGCACTGACTACGCATTGAATAAGTTTAGACATAGCGAGGAGGGAGATAAGAGAGCAGGACTGAGATGGAGAAGTGAAGTCAAAAGATGGCTTTCTACTTTAAAATGGAAAATGTTAAAAATAGATGGAATGACATTCCTCAAATCAATCTACAGATAGCACTCAATCCTATTAAAATCTCAGCAGCTTTCTTTTGTGGAAATAGGCAGGATGCTCTTAAATTTCACATGGAAAGTCAAGGGAGCCTAAATAACCAAGCAGACTTGCCAAACAAGAGAAAAGTTAGTGGATTCCCAGTTCCCAGTTTTGAAACTTACTACAACAATAATGAAGACAGAGAATCTCTCCACCCCAGTAGGAGGACAATGTGTAGGATTAAGATTCCAGAGAAAGGGATGTGCTAGGGCCAGGCTGGGCCACTGTCACTGCCTTTCTCCCTCTTCTGAGCTTGGCCAGGTGGAAAGATGGAAATCTTGATGGGGTCTGGCAAATGCAGACTGGGATTCTCCATGCAGGCCTGCTTATAAACAAAGAAGGGGTGCCTGTGGCTAGCACTGCACCTCTTGCCTCTGAGGTCTCATGGGCTCCATTGGGCTCTCTGTGTGGATTGCATTGGGTTTTGTCCAGGTTGGCTCATGGGGACTGTAAGCAACCCAGGCTTCAGATGAGCACTGCCTAATGAGCTGTCTTGTAGTGAGAGTCTACTGCTACAAGCTTGAGGCAGAATGAGGAGAAACAACCATACTTAGTTACTTAGTCATCTATTCAGGATGTGGGAAGGTGTTTGTGTGTGGAGGGGACAGTGTACATGTGTGTGAGATGCCCATGTATGTGAAGGCCAGTGCTCAACCTTGGTTTATATTCCTCAGGAGCCAGGGTCTTCAGCTGGCCTGAAATTCATCCAAGTAGTTTAGACTGGTTGCACGTTGAGCCTCAGATGCGTCCCCATCCCCAGGTTCTTGTTGCTTGCAAGGCAATCTTGTTACTGTCTTCTCAGCTGCAGCCTTTGTCTCAGATTAAAACAAGTGGATTGGACCTAGTGATCTAGGAGGTTTCTATCTTCTCTGCCAGACTCTGATTTGGAAATGTTCACATAAGAAGCACAACCAGATGCAACTTCCTACTCCTCTTTTGAAATTGCACAGAAAGCCACTGCTGCTTATTTATACCAGCTGCACGAGAAGGAAAGGCCACACACATTGTTATTCTAGGGGCTACGGGTTAGACGTGTTTGAAGATGACCTTGTCTGAAACACTGGTGTTCTTGTGCCTTGATTTCCCAGGCTTTTGTCAGAACAGAAGAATCTAAATGTTCATCATGTGGGGATGAGTTTAGATGAGAACATGGCTTTGTCGCCTCAGAATGCTCCTATAAGTTATAGTCAATTTAGTTGGCTCTACTTAACACCAGATATAATAATAAGGATAGGTAATTCCTGTGACAAATTCCTGTGTGTCAGATAGTTTGATAAAGACTTTATGTAAAATGACCAATTACTTTTCATGCCAGTCCACCAAAGTGGACTCTCTGTTGTCATATTCATTTTACAGATGAGAAAACTGAGGTCTTCAGCCCTTACATTTTTATTAGTATATTTTCATGTATGTGTGTTCATGTCTATGTGCACATGTGTACGAGCATGTCTGTGAGTGTGTGAGAGGTTGGTGTTGATGTCTTGCTTAACAGGTCTCTACCTTACTATTTGAGACAGTCTCTCAATGAAGGCAGTTTTCTGATTGGCTAGACTGGATGGCCAGGAAACCACATGAATCTTCATTTCTCCAGATCCGTACCTCTGGGATTCCAGGTGCTATGCTTGGGTTTTATGGATACTGAACTCAGATCATCATGATCACACAGATATCTATAGTGGTGAGTGGGAGAGGCCGATCGGCACCTGAACTGGCTCCCAAGCCATCAGTACTGCTAAGTTCTAGTGTTGTCTCGTAACAGCCTTGCCTCCATGCCTTAACAATGGTTTGACTTTCAGCAAAGCCTTTGGGAGTTGGCACTACAGCCCCAAGAGCAGCATGTCTCAGGCCATAGGACTGTGCTGATACCTCAAGCATCCTGACATCTGAAGGCAGAGCTTGTGCGTGCGCTTTTATTTCCATTATGTGTACTCTACCTTCTGTAGAGGGACAGGCAATCTGGTATGACACTATCTTTTGGGACATAGGAGCAGGTCACCTGGGTGGGATCAAGTGGTTGCTTATGGACACCTAAGCAATGACTAGATACCTCATGTGTTATATCTCAGTGGCCATTCCCACTTCTGCTACCTAATTATTCTTTTTAAATTTATTTATTTTGAGTGCAAGAGCCTTTTGACTTATGCACATGTATAGCATTCATGCCTGGTGCCTGTGGAAGCAAAAAGAGAGGGCTTCGGAGCTGCAATCACAGAGTGCTGTGAGCCATCATGTGGGTGCTAAGAACTGAACCTAGGTCATCTGCAAGAGCAGCTCTTAGCTGCTGAGTCTTCTCTCCAGTCCTCATGCTGCCCAACTGTTAGCCGCTGTGGCCAATTGGCCTTCATTTTAAAGAAAGAACATATGATATCTGAGGCCCTGGGATAGCCCCTGGAGACAGCCACCCCTGCAGCCTTTGTTGAGATGTTGATTACAGAACATAAAACCCACCATTTCAATATCTATACTTCAGTGTTTCCGATGGACTCCCAATGCTGCGCGGTCATCCGTCTGCTCGAAAACGAAGCCTCGTGCCAGTTTGCCATCCCTTCGCCTCCAGCCCCGGCACCCACTCCACTGGTCTTTTGCTATTGGTTCTGACTTCCAAAGCAGGAGGTTCTCTATGTGGGCATTCAGTACACATTTGTGATTTCGTCTGTGAACATCCGTCGTAAACATGTTGTTTTCTGTATAGAAATGAAGAATTAGACACTCCTTTTAATTACACACTCATCAGTGAAGTGATTTTACAATTTGTACAAATCCTTCCGAGACATTGGAAATCAAACAGTCTGCTATATAGGACACTGTGATGTTTCCTGGCAATATACAAAAAGATTTTCAGCCCTGACGCCTTTATCTGAACAGTGCCATGTTTACCAGCGTTCTCTTTCCCTAGCAGAAACGGGAGCATGGGGTGCTCTGTGCATACTTGAAATCAGCTGGCAGATCCGATCCTCAGTGGCTGCTGCGGTTGAACTGATGGTGGTGCTGGCTCCTGGCTTCTAGTGAACCGCTGCCTCCCTGTCATTATTATCCTCTCTGAGCGTGGTTTAAATTTATTCATGAAACTAGTTGGAGCTCAGGTGGTGACAGCAAAATGCATTTAGTAATCAGAATAAGAGGCAAGCTATTTTCACATTCCTTAGCAATGCACAGTGCCTAACTAACCCAGAGGATATTAATTGCTCAGCATGCTTTGAGGTGGAGAAGCATACATTTATCAAGACAATGTGTTCAGGTTTGGATTGAGTACCGTGTGTTAGAATGCTGTACACATTTCAGATAGCATCCCTTGTTTGTTCTGGCCTTCTGTGGCACAAGGCCTGGACACAACGCTTACTTGCTTGCACTAAAAACGATGAATTATTTTCACCAGAGACATTTGGGAATTTGATCATGCATACCAGTAGCTTTGTCCTATGGACTTCCCATGAGCAGTTTTCAGGAAAGTTCCAATGGAAATCACAGAAGTGTGAATTTATTTTCATGACCCACAGCCTTATCTTTTGTTAGTTGTGGCCCCAGAGGCTTTTTGCCCAGAGAACTGGGAACACAAGGATTTGCTAGCAGGTGCAGGTGAGGCCCTTAGTGTTTGGTGGTGAGTATGTATTATCCATGACTCATTTTAGGAGCCAAGTTTAGTTTGTTTTAAATGTGTGTGGGTGTGTGTAAGTATATGAGTATTCATGTGTGTGTGCCTGTGAAAATATGTGCATGTGTGGAGGTCAGAGGTCAACTTCAGGTATCATTCTTCAGGAGATGCATAACTTATTTTCTGAGATAGACTCTGGCAGTGATCCAGGGTTCACCAATTAGGCTAGGCTGGCTGGCCAGCGGGCCCCAGGGATCCACCTGTTTCTGCCTCCCAGCCCTGGAGTGATAAGCATGTACCTCAATGCTTGGCTCTTTTGTGGAACCTGGAAGGTTAAACTTAGCTTCTCATGATTGTATAGCAAGCATGTTGTTGACTGAGCCATCTTCCCTGAGTCCAAGTGATCAAGAACTATGCCACGGGCAAAACAGCTGGCACACAATTTGGCCCCCAATGTCAGATTCTGATTTATTTATTTATTTTAAAATTTTGAATTTATTTTATGTGCATTGTTGTTTGTCTGCATTCATGTCTGTGTGAGGGTGGTGGATCCCCAGTAACTGTAGTCACAGACAGCTTTGAGTCACCATGTGGGTGCTGGGAATTGAACCTGGGTCTTTTAGAAAAGCAGTCAGTGCCCTAAACCTCTAAGCTAACATTGAACAAGTCTGTCTCTTTTTCATAAGTAGCTTTGTGCCCTTGGAGTTGTTTAGCCACAGACACTAGTCCAGATGCAAGGCAAGTCAGTGAGTGGCATCATGGCTTTCATGGACACATTTAAGAACAGGGTAGGTTTTATGGAACCTCTATTAAGGTAGACACATCAAGCTTTACCAGACTAAGGTATCCCTGGTGTCCTTTCTTATTCACTTCTACCAAAAGTAGTCATGATGTTAAAATGTGAAAACTGAAGCAGTGCAGATACTTAGTCAATTAGGATTTATACTGAGCTTTCCTTCAGAAAACATGGAAACTGCTTACATGTACAAATCAAAGAGACAGAATAGAATCTATCCTTAAAGAGCAAGTGTGTGTGTGTGTGTGTGTGTGTGTGTGTGTGTGTGTGTGTGCATGTGCGCGCGTGTTGGCTGCCAATGGCTACTTGAGAGAAACTGAGCTTTGCTTATGTCCCAGCATTACCTTTGAAATCCTTCGCTGGAAGGTGGCCCAGCAATCTCTGAAGTTCTTAGCCAATCAACAGGCAGGAAACATGCCCCTCTGTAGAGGTGAATTTACCTTCAGTCTAAACCCCACATGGATTTTCACCAAGTCAGGGTCAGCACTATGCACTGGTAATTGGGGGAAGGGGACAGACTGGTAATTGGAGAAAGCACTAGCCTAAACATTAGTTGATGTTTCACTTATTTTATGTAGTGAGCGGCTGCCATGTTGGACAGGGCATGCCCATAGAGGACACATTTACCTGGAAGAGGGTTCTTTCAGGATGAACAAAGTGAAGTGGGCAAGAACAACAGAGGCAGGAGTGATGAATTAATCAAGCCCAAATGCAAGGCAGCTTAAGGGCCCACCAGGTAGTTTCTCCAGGATCATGTTTCCCTCAAGTCTGGCAGGTGCTGGTATACAGGCAGCTCATGGCCTCACGGCTAATCGGGGCTCATTTGCCTTGTTTTTCAACCTTCATTAAGATCCGCCCTGGCTTCCCACACCACTGCTGGTAAGATGTAGGTCAAGTTTATTTTCTCTTCCCAAAGGAAACAGCGCTAGAGGACAGACCCTGGCCATCTTGGTGTGCTGGGTCAAACCAGCACTTTATTCAGTAGAGCCTTTCAAGGACATGCAAGGAACAAGTTCACAGGGAAAATTTCTAAAATGTTCTCTTTGACTTTGAAGAAGACTGCTTCAGACAGGTGTTATCAGCTTGTAGTGTGGTTTTCCTATTAAATTCTTAGTGTCCCGCAATGGATGAAGTAATTTTTCTGCTGAATGCTGGAACACTGCCCTCTCAGATTCCAGAGCTTGTGAGTTGTGAACTAGGCCTAAGATAAATCGGCTGCTTTCTGAAGAGCATATGGGATGCCTCCTGGCAGCCCAGACAGAGTTGAGCTAGAGCATGGGTGAGCAGCGCCAGCGTGACACCCTTTGCTATGTGTGCTGTATTGTGAGGACATCTGTGCCTATTTGGATTTTAGCTGTGCTGGGTTATAGGTATGCATTGCCTTGTGGTGCTGAAAGTGAAAACCAGACTTCACGCATGGTCCTTGAGGGCTACACTATTGGATTACATTCTTACCCTAGTTGTAGGATTTGAAGAAATCTTAATGGATCAGGGTTGACTTTGAGGGTGAGTGCTTCATTCAGAGATGGTACAGGCCTGTTGAGTCCAAAGTCAATAAGGGATTAATTAGTAAACATTACAAATTGTGTCTTATTGCTCTTAACCCCTTACCTAATGACACGTGGGCAGATATGTCAGGAGCTAGTAAGGGAATGGCCAGTTCTACATGTTATAAGCTCAATATACTGTTGTGGAGTGTGTACCTTTGTTGTTGGGTGGTAAAGTAGGGGGAGAGTGTTAAAAGAAGACTCAATGGAATGATAGACCTATGGTTTAGGAGATACTGATACAGAACATTGAATTCTTGTAATAAAAGGACATGGACATGATTAAAATTAAAAACAAAAGCAAGCAGGCTGTAACCTGACGGGAAATAGTTCTTCCCCTAGACTCCTTTTCTAAACTCCCCAGACATAACCTGTATTAACAGCTTCCATGTGTGAACTTCTAGAACATTTTTATGGTTGAAGATTTAGATATACACACACAAATGGGAGAACATTTCTCTGTCTCTTGCTGGATTTCAGAACATATTTCACGTCAGTATACAGGCATTCCCCATCTTTTCTAGCGCAGTGATGCAGTGAGTCATTGTGTGGAAGAGCTGCCGTTCACACAGCTGGTCCTCTCTGATGACCACTGTTCTGCCTGCATTTGTTTTTGCTGTTGTAAGCAGAGCTACAATGGAGATCTTTGTGCACTCTGCTTTGTGTCCTTGTTACTATTTTTCTCTAATACATATTTAGAAGTAGCATGATTAAGTTGGAAAATGCAAATATAAAATATTTAAATGTTGAAATAACTACAGACTTCTAGAACCTTGCAAATACAATATGAAGAATTTGGTTCCCGTACTCAAATCTCTTCGGGGGACATGGCTTCCCTGACATTGGTACATTGGTTACTGGCTGCCCCGTCTCAGCACACTGGACTATACTTCCAGCAATCCATGGCATGTTCACTATGCTGTCATCTAAGTCTCTGACTGGTTATTCAGGGTTGAGAGCGCTTGGTTTAGGGATTTTTGTCTATTTTATGAATGCTTTTCACTTGTTGGACACATCTCTCCACTAAAGTTCATAATTGTCTCAACGTGTTCCCTGTCCTTTCTTTCCCCTCTGGTGTCTTTTGTGGATTTGATTGAGTTTCAGCATTTATGTTTTTTTTTTCAATTTTTTTCTTCACAGTTTTGAGGTTGTATAATCCATATTTTTTATTTGATAAATACTATTTTTCCTAAAGGAAAAAGATTTTTTAAATAAAATTTATTTTTGGAACAATTAGATTTGAAAAATTCAAAGCAGCAGAGAATTCCTACATGCACTATACCCATGTTCTGCTGTCATCATTAGCATTAGTTTATCTCAAATTAAGAACCTGTGTTGGTACTCTATAACCAGTAGGAGCCCAACTAGTTGCACACTGTGCTACAGAGCTCCTGGCTTTTATCTGAAGTCATTGTCCCCATAGAGTCCCCAGGCAGGGATACTGTTTCAGACTCTCCCTGATGTCCATGATTTTAACAGTCGAGAAGGGGGCCCAGTCAGATGTTTTCACAATATCCCCCAGCTGGGATTTGTCTGTTGTTTTTCTCATATTTATACTGAGAATTGGGGAGTGTGAAAAGACCATTAAAAGTAAAGCACCATTTGTTTCTGCTGGTTTGATTGCTTTTAAAGATGGTGTCACCATACCAGGCACAGTGACACACACCGTTAGTCCCAGCACTTGGCAAGCAAAGGCAGAAAGTTATGTATAAGTCTTCATAATTAGTATTAGGCCAGCCAGGGCTACATAGTGAGATCTTGCCTCAAAAATGTAAATATGGTCCCAGCATGTAGTCTAGGTTGGCCTAGAACCCATGGCACTCAGTAAGTATCAAACTCAGTAGGACACAGGGATGGAGGTGTGGGTCCACTTCAGAGGACAGTTTCTCTTATGAACAGCCTTTTGCCCTTGAGTCTTTTCAGTTGAGTACAGTTAGAATGGCTAGTTTACATCCCAGGGGCTAGCATGAAGAATAAAGTACCTTGAATTGACAAAATACTTTGTGGGAATCCGGGGTAGAGTGAGAATGCTTAGCTCACTTTCAGTGGGCCTGGAGAATATAGTACCCTTTCTTGCAAAAGCCATATTCTCAAGAATTCCTGCATGATTGTACCTTTTGTTTCTAATAGCTGAGTCTTCTACTTTCTAATATATGGGAACCCTGATTTTCCTTGTCCTTGCTATTGCAATTTGGGAGAAAATACATTGTTTTTAGAAGGACATCGATCCTGTGTATCTTAATGTGGTTTTGGATGATTGTCTTTTTAAAAATACATTATTTATTGTTTCATGTATATGCATGATGTTTGTGGCAGGGGAGGCACAAATGCCACAGCAGGCATGTGGAGATCTGAGAGTGACTTGGTAGAGCTGGGGAGGGAACTCAGGTCACCAGACTTTTTCACAGCAGTAAGTTCCTTTACTTATAGAGCCATCTCGACAACCCTGATTGTCTTTTGTCTTTGTTTGAAGAGTAAGGACTCTTTCAAGAGTATGTCACTATAATTTTTCTCATACAAATGTATTTTAGAAGTCTATTTTATAGATAATCTAAAACCATTTACTTATTTATTTGGTATTGAACATTGAACTCTACTACTGAGTTATTCCTCTAGGTAAAGTTTATTCTAATTGACAAATAATGGTTGTCTGTATTTATGGAGCACACTTTTTGAAACAAGGAATGTGTATAACCTAGCCTAGCCTTGAACTCACAATCCTGCTTCATCCTTCTTTATGCTGGGATTACAGACATGCGCACCAGGCCTCTTCCTAATGGTCAAGGTCTAGGCCAGGTATGTGCAGGTTCTTGGTCTTCTATTCAGAGAATTGAAATAAAGGCTTATGTAGATTGCAAAGCACCAGGAAGCTCTTGGCCTTTCTCTGGAACAAGCCAAAATCATCTCTCCTCCATATGTTGCTGTTGCTCATGGTGTTGTCATTCAGAACAGTAACTGACTCAAGGGCCTTTTCAGATGCAGGGGAGAAAGGCAGAGGTGGCCAGGGCAGGAAGCTGAGAGATCACATCTGCAAATGTGAAGCAGAGGGAATGGGAAGCAAGGCAAGGCTGCAAACCCTCCAAAGTCTGCATTTCTAGATTCCATACACACAAGATCTTGAAGCATTTATCCATCTGTGTTGCTGTGAATGATACGATTTCTTTTTTTCCCCCATATGTTATTTTTCTTTGTAATACTAGGGATTGGGCCAGGGCTTTGCATATTCCAAGTAAGCACAATATCACCAAGCCATATTCTAGTCTAAATTTTTTAATTCATTTACCCATTGATAAGGTTGTTTCCCATATCTTGATTACTGTGAATAATTGTGCAATGAGCATGAGAGTGCAGATGCCTCTGACATACCAACCTCAGTTCCCAAGCTTGGAATAACAGGATTATATGATAATTCTGTGCTTACTTTTCAGGAGTGTCCATATTGTTTTCCATATTGACTGTATTAATTTATATTCCTTCCAACAATATGCACAAATTCCCTTTTCTCTACAGCCTCTCCAACACCTGTTATCAGCCATCTCCCTGATGCTAACCATTCACTAGGTATAAGGTGGAGAAGCTCTGCGTTGGTTTTGTGATTTGTCTCTACTCCCATCTCTTCATCCCTCCCTGCCCTCTCCTTCCTTTCCCTTTTCTTGACAGAGTCTTGCTGTATAGCACACAGGCAGCCTCTGAATGCTGATACTTTATGCTTCTGCTGTCTATGTGCTAGTATTAAAGCTAGCTTCATTGTACTTTCAATTTATGTTTCCCCAAAGATTAGAGTTGTTGTACATTATCTTTTAATTCATTTGTTGACCGTAAACATCATTTCTTTGGGGGAAATGTCATTTAATTGCATGGGTTGTTTCTCTAGATGTCATGAAAGCATTTTACTTGGATGCAACCATGTCAGTCTCCTTGTGTTTGTGTTTGTTTTTGTGGTGCTGGGAATTGAACCCAGGGCTCCTTAGATGCTGAGTGAGCCCCTGACTTTGAGCCATGCCTTTCTGCTTTGCTTTTGGAATGCTCTTCAGGGGACTCTCAGCCAGCAATGCCCACTACTTCTTTTAGTAGCTCTTCAGGGTTGGGTATTGCATTTAATAAATTGCAAATTAATTATGACTCGGTTACTTTACTGGAATAAAGGTCTAACTTTATTCTTTTGTGTTTTTCCACCAACAATCCCTGAAGACAGTATCCTTAATCCTTTGTGCATTTTCAACTGTCTATAAGAGTTACACAGGGGTTTATTTCTGGATTGTGTATTTTATGCCACTATTATTTTGCTTTTATTTTTGGCAGATTTTTAGAGTACAGATTAAGTATCCCTTATACAGATTTTAGATCATTTTGGATTTCTGACTTTTATATTATACTCACCGACCTGTGGTTTGAAATCAGGGGCATGGTGCCTGTCACTGACCAGTGTCTGCCTTGTCATTTTCCACACTGGCCACACACGGCTTTCACTTATTCTGAACTGTGTTCCAAGATCTGTGATGTGGTGTGTGTGTGTGTGTGTGTGTGTGTGTGTGTGTGTGTGTGTGTGTGTGTGTGTGTGTGTTTTCTGTTCCTTGGGTGCTTGTTTAAAATCTAGACGCAGACCTGAGACCCAGCTTAGTCATTACAAGCTCGGCTCTCAGCACGTGTGCTGGGCTGCAGCTCCACCTCCGAGGGATGGCGCCCGCGCTGGCTTCCRAGAGCGCCTGCACCTATGGCCACAACTACGCACATACATTTAATTTTTAAAAATTAAGAATAAATAAAAATTCAAATTTAGAATCTCCATTTGAGACAAAGTGTGTGATATTCAGCTTTCTAAGTTAATCCTTTCATACTTAACTCAAGTTTCATGGATTTTCTAGCAAAGTCCATGACTTCATTCTTCTTTGTAGCTGAATGATATTCACACATATACCACGTTTGAAAAGTCCATTTAATCACTGATGGATATCTAGGTTGATTCCATAACTGATCATTTTCACTTATACTGTACAGACATGTTGACTAATGTTAGCTATGGGCTCTGTGTTATGAACAGAGAATGCATTTGTCAAATGCATTACTGCATCTATTGTGATAATCATGTACTTTTGCACAGTATCATGTGTTTTTGTTAGTACACTCTGTTCCATATATTGATTTAAGATGATTCTTTTATCCTTGGGATGATTCCTATTTGACAATGGGGAAAGGTGTTTTTAAAATGTTGTCTTATTTGGTTGAAGAATTGTGCCTTTGTGTCTATCAGAAAATGTGCCCTTCAGTTGGTTTTGGAAGGTTACATGTTTCTATGAATTCCACCATTTCTACTGTGGGGCCCCAGAAATGACCCAGCAGTTAAGAACACTGACTGCTTTTCCACAGAACCTAGCTTTGATTCCTAACACCCACATGGCAGATCACAATCATCTGTAACTCCACATCTAGAGGATTTGACATCCTCTTCTGGCCTCTGAAGGCACTGCATGCATGCCATGCACAAACATACGTGCATCCCAAAACACGCACGTGCGCGCGCGTGCGCACGCGCGCACACACACACACACACACACACACACACACAAATACATATCAATCATTTCCTTTAGATTACCCACTTTCTTGATGAATAGATGTTCATAGCAGGCTTTTAAAGTCATTTGTATTTCTGTGATACCAGCTGTATTGTCTCCTCTTTTATTTCTGAGTTTGTTTGGGTTTTCTCTCATTTTGATTTTTTTCTTACTGTAAATAAAACGAACAAACAAACCTCAGGTATTTAAGGCCAGACTCCTATACATAGGAAATTTGAAGCCAGCCTGGACTACGTGAGCCTCTGGATCCCACTGATTCATCTGGTCAGAGAGCTTCAGGGATTCTCTTACCCCTGGGCTGGGATTAGAAGCTCATGCCACCAAGTGCTGCTTTTCCTAGGTTGGCTGGGGATGCAAACTTTGTTCTTATACTCACACAATAGGCACTTCCTCCACAGAGCAGTCTTTGTAGCCAGTCTGATTTTCTAGTTTCTATTTTATTTCCATTTTGACCTTAATTTTTTTTTCAAAAATGTTTTGCTGTGCTTGGCTTTTCCTTTGTTCTATTTTCTAGCTTTCTGAGGTGTAACATGGGGGCTGTTGTGATGGAGACTTTCCTGTCAGGACTGATTTCAGTTTGAGTATATTGTGTTTCCATTTGCCCTTTTTCAGGATACTGTTTGGTTTCCTTCTTAATTTTTTTTTGTTGTTGTTGACTTACTGGTTGTTGAGAAGAGTGTTGTTTAATTTCTACATGTTTGTGAGCTATCTCTCACCATTTAGTTTTAGTTTCATGCTGTCTTAGTCAGAAAAGAGACTTGATATGATCCTACTCTTCTGTAATCACTGCTGGGATGTGTTTTGTGTATTAACACATGATCTGTGATAGTCCCTGTGTGCGCGTTTGCATTTGCAAAGAATGGTCTGTAAATACTTGTAAAGTCCACTGTTTTCTTGCTATTTAGATAATCCATTTGATGATGGAAGTTTCCTATTACTCTGTTACATTCTTTGTTCACATCTGTTAATGATTCCATATACATTTGGGTGCCTGATGATGGATGGATGGATGGATATATATATATATATATATATATATATATATATATTTATATATATATATATATATATATATATATATATATATATATATATATATATATATATATATATCACATTTTGACTTGTTGATGAAGTATTATGTAATGTAAATTTGCATTATGTAATGATCTGTTTCTATCATGTTGGAGGGTTTGACTTCTGGCCTATTTTTTCCTGGTGTAAGTATAGTTACTTTTGATTTTTGTTTACATTTGCATTCCCATCCCCTTACTTTTTAAATGACAAAGACAATATCAAGAGTATATTGTAGGGGCTAGAGAGATGGCTCAGAGGTTAAGAGCACTGTCTGCTTTCTTAGAGATCTTAAGTTCAATTCCCAGCAACCACATGGTGGCTCACAACCATCTGTAATTGAATAGGATACCCTCCTCTGGTGTGTCTGAAGATGGGTACAATGTACTAATATGCATAAAGTAAATAAATAAATCTTAACAAAAGATTTTTAAAGATTGTATTTTAACATCTACCTCAGTGGTTGAACACTTGGTAGTATATTCTAGGTCCTAGGTTCAGTTCTCAGAGCCATAAATTATAATAGTAAGGACAAAGAAAATATTACAATGTTACTGTTCATTCTAAAAACCACCTAAACAAAATTGTCTTCTTCTTTGTAGGATATGGAGACTTGGATGGTCTTAATCTGGAGGATGCACTGAAAGAAACTTCCTCAGTAAAGCGTGAGTCAAGCAAACAAGTCCACAAAGCAAGCACTAGTGGTCCACCGTGGCCCACACTCACAATCTTGCCTTCAGAAAAACAGACACACACAGGACTAGCTGTATCTCCATCCGTCTGTTCGTTTCCGCTTACATGTGCAAGGCGTGTGTCATCTAGTCATGTGTGTGTTATCTTCCTTTTTCATTTAGTGTATGTCAGATCCATGAGAGAATGTGCATCTGCCTCTTCCCTGCTGTACAAAAAGAGAACTTTGACCTGTTTCATTTCTCTCGTTTTTTTTTCTGTTTTGAGACAGGGTATCTTGATTTAGCTAGCCCTGGCTGTCCTGAAATTCTCTGTGCCCACCAGGCTGGCTTGGGTCCTGTGCTAAGAGCATTAGCAACTCTTGGCATTTCTAGTTTCAGAACCCATGTCATTTTATCATTCCTCGGTGTGATCTACAATGGTCTTAGGGAGTGATACCAAGGCTATTCTCATGATGTGACTTCTGCAAACCATAAAGTAGCTGATATTTTACAATCTGTTCCTCCCCTCTCCCTTCAGAGAGATGGGACCACTTCAGCACCACGACTAGGAGGCCAGTAACAACCAGAGCCCCAGCAAATCCAGCAGGTAACAAGGCTTGTCTGAAATGGGAAGTGAGGAAGGCAAGACTCATCTGAGAAGTGAAGAGGGACTCACTGGTTGCTTACTGTGCCTTGTGTGAAGGCAGTCCACTTACTTCCCTATTGCTTTGGATAATGATGATGGCTGCCAGAAACCAGGTACAGGAGGCAGAAGGGCTAAGCTGGATCTGACTGAGGCCCCAGGCCATCGCTGTAGCTGCCCAGTGGCATAACTACAGTATAAACATGACCCATTCCTAGTCTAGCAGAATGGAACAACCTCAGGCCATAGGAGAACTCTTCAAGGAAGATGCTCAAACATTTTTTCTAAATGCTCTAGGTTTTTGACGATCTCAAGAGAATTTGTTTATATGGGTCACATCTATAAATATTTCTCATCTGAGAACTTAAAACTGAAAAACTGTTATTAATCTAAAGAAAATAAAAAGCCATATGCATCGACATATGTGGCAGATTTTTATGAGAAATAACTGTGCTTATAAGATGAAAACACAATTTAGAATGATGAGTGACATTTTTCTGTAATGTCTGGCTAGAATAGAATACACCTGGATTCTTTGTGTGTGTGGTGCTGTGAGACAGACTATTACTATGTAGCCCAGGATGACCTGGGACTCACTATGTAGACCACAATTTACTAGATAGACCAGACTGGCTTCAATCTCACAGCGATCTATCTACCTGCCTCTCTCCCCCACCCCTTTCCCCTGTGCTGGGAATAAAGATGTGTATCACCACACCAGGTTCCATCTGGATTCTTACATCTGTATCTGTACTGAGATGTTCTAAGTTCCTGAGGTCCAATACAATATGTGAAGAAAATCCAGGCTCATGCAGATATAATAGAAAAAGGAAAAGGAACTTAATATGCTTTTTTAAAGTTTATTTATTCATTCATTCATTCATTCATTCACTCTATATCCCAATTGCTGCTAGTTTCCCTGCCCCCTCACAAGTCTCTCCTACAGTCTCTCCCTCTATCTCCCCTCCCCGTCTTCTCTGAGAGGGTGGGGACCCCAGGGGATCTGCCCCAACCCCTGCCACATCAAGCCTCTGCAGGGCTCCATGCATCCTCTTCCGCTGAGGCTAGACAAGGTGGCCCGGCCGGGGAAATGGGATTCATAGGTAGGCAACAGCTTTAGGAATAGCCCCTGCTCCAGTTGTCTGGGGACCCGAATGACCAAGCTTCATACCCGCTACATGTGTGCAGGGGGCCTGGGACCAGCTTGTAGATGCTCCCTGTTTGCTGGTTCAGACTGAGAGCCCCAAGGGTCCAGATTAGTTGACTTTGTTGGTCTTCCTTTGGCGTCCCTGTCCTCTTCTGGTCCCCCAATCCTTCCCCCAACACTTCCATAAGACTCCCTGAGCTCCATGTAATATTCGACTGTGGGTCTTTGCATCTGTTTCACTTAATTGCTTGTGAGCTCAGTTGAGACATTCTTTTCAGACAGGACACCAAAGCCTGGTTGTTTCTCCCAGAATAAATGCAGTGAGGAGCATGATGCATATCTGTGAGCCCTCCTCGCTCAGCTCCATTGAGTGCCACTAAACTTTTCTGATTTTTAGATGTATCTTCTGCCTATTTGTGGTTTGCTAGCACTGTGCACTGGTCACCTGGAAACACTGGTGGTACCCTGACTAATGCACACAGTGCCCACATTTCACTATATTACATTACAGAATCACATTGATTACTATTGCCACCTACCTCATTGAAAAAAACCTTTAGCAAGCCATATGAGGTGGCATACACCTATAATCCCAGAACTGTGGAGGCAGAGGTAGGGAGAATACCCAAAGTTTGAGGCCAATCCTGTTCTATATTGCAAGTTCCAGGATAGCCAAGATTACAATAACAGGATCACTTGTCCAAAAACAAATAAACAAATAAATGATGAATAAAACAATAATTTTAAAAATCAGCTAGATGTTGAAAAGCTGCTCAAATCACAGTCACCAGAAAGGTTTTTGAAAATCCTATATTTTAATTTAAATTCCAAGTTTTGTTATTGGAAACAGATATGATCAGGGAGGCTGGGGGGATGGTTCAGTGGTGAAATCACTAACTGCTCTTTCAGAGGATGACCTGGGCCTGTGAGCACCCACATGGCAGCTCACAGTTGCCTACACTTCCAGTGGATCTAACTGCAGAGTCATGAAAGTGTAGCACAGATTCGCTTGCAGGCAAATCACTCTATACATAAACTAAAACAATTTTGAAACTCAGATCCTATCAGGGTTTGTGTTCAGGTAATTGGAAATTCTATTCATTTGCAAGTAAATGTCTGACACATATTTAAGTTTGCATAACAATTTTTATTTAAATTAAATCCTTAGGTAGTAGTCTTGGTTTCTGTAATTCAAGGAAAACTATCTTTAGAGAGGAGTGCCTTATGCTAAGAGTATGTCAGTCTGTGTTTAGAGTGTTCTTTAAACCATTTGAACACACTTGTATGTTTCACTTAGTCTGAGACAGAGTTCCACTGTGTAGCCCTAACTGATGCTGAACATGCCATTGTAGACCAGGAGAGCTTTGAATTCCCAGAGATCGGGCTGCCTGTACTTTCTCATTGCTGGCGTTAAAGGTGTGTAAAACAACCAGGCCATACTTGAATAAAAATATTCCTACTTTTTAGTAATTTTCCAGTGCTGCTAACCACACTACCCTAAATAAATTTAGCAGTTTAAAGCAATATTCACCTTTCTTTTACGTTTCCCTGTGATGAGTCTCAAATTTATTTTTATCCAGTGTTTTAAAATTGAAATCTTATTTTGGTTTGGCTTTGGTTTGGGGAAATTTTTATTTATTTCCTTTTTTCATAGTCTTGCTATGTAGCCAAGCTGGTCTCCAATTTGCCTTTCTTCTCCCTCTGCCTCTTCAGTACTGAGGTTAAGGCATGTGCAATCATATCTGACAATACTACATTTTAATTTGTAGTTCATCATAGATTAAGTCCCATGTTCTCTTCACGTAGGTTCCCACACATAACTTCTTGTACTCTCTTGGCACGTAGATGCAGACTGTCCATTTTGCAGTTTTATTTGTATACCCAAGTGGCGTTTGGCGGTTTGTGCATCTGCTATTCTAGTCAAATACTGACTGGTGCCATCACCGTAAGCACGCCATGATCCCATTGTCCAACCACAGCAGCCTGCCTTAGGTCTAGCCTCTTTTCTCCATTCCTTCCCTAATCCCACTAATCTGTTTTCCATTTGTAGAATGTCATTTCAAGAAGGTTATAGAAATGTCCTGTGCTATGTTGAGCTTAAAGAAGGATCTGTCCATCCTAGTGGAACAGATAGAGGGCATGCTTGTAATAATAGTGGGTTCTCTCCTTTCTCCCATTTGATTTTATGTGGGTCTCCAAGCTTATGTGGTGGTTAATGTATTTAGGGTCTGTTAACATTTAGTGTCTTTCCTTCTTAGTTAATGGTCCTCAGAGATACTTCACAGACTCACCTGACAATATGATTGACTGATTTCCCATATACTTCTTTATCCAATGAAGTTGATCATCAGGATTAACCATCATAGGTCCAATTTAGCTTTATTCTTGGCTTAGTGTCTCCTATAAAGCAGCAGTCCAGATATCAGTTGATGCCAAGGTGTTGGTTGAAATCAGAGGTTCTGTGAGCTTCTGTTTGGTCCCCTGATAGGGATGAATGACCACAACCTTTGCTGCTTAAACAACAGAAATTCATCTTATAATCATGAAGATAAAAGATGCAGAATGAACAGGACAGGCTGCAGCAAGCATAGTAGCAAGGCTGCATTCCTTTTGGAGGTTCGATGGGGGTGTTTTCTCCCCCCTTTGCCATCTACATTCTTTGGCTTACTTCTTTCATCTTCAAAAACACAGACATGCCAGTGTTGTCCTTTTTCAGTTTGTCTGTTTTTGTGTATTTTTGTAGCCCAGGCTGATTTAAAACTCGTTATTTAGTTCAGGCTGCCCTCAAACTCCTGTTCCTCCTGAGTCTGCTTGTCAAATTCTGGGATTAGAAGTGTGTACCACCGTACTTGGCTCTTGTGGATCTTCTATGCATATAGTCCTATCACCTACAGACAGTTTGCAGCATCCCTTTCTTCTTCTGCTAGGACTGCTGGTACTGCATTAATAGAATTGGTAGAGTGGGCATGATTGCCTTGCTCCTCAGGTTAGAAGAAAAGCTTTCAGTGTTTCCCCCTTGACTATGATGCTCCCTGTTCCCTAATCCTATGTGATTGTCATTCAGTTGAGTAACATTACTTTCATCGTAGTTACTTTTCTAGTTGGTGTAAGAAAATACCAGGACAAATGCCACTTAAGACAGAGTTATTGTTGCCCAGTTTGAGTGATGCTCAGCTCACTCTGTGCCTTGTGGACAGGCTGGGATCTCAGCCATCGACTGTGGGTGGTTCTTTTCCACACAGTTAACTTAGTCAAGATAATCTCCTACCACATAGCCAGAGGCCTGTCTCTCAGGTGGTTCTAGAGATCATTGAGTCAACAACTCAGGTTAACCACCACAGCTTCCATGGCTAATATGTGGAGAATGTTCATCAGAAAGATGTTAAATTTTGTCAATTTCTCTTTCTATACCTGCTTAGATGACCACATGATTTTTATGCTTACTACTTTTAATGTTTAACAATTTATGTTGAGAAATCCTGTGCCCCAGGCATAAATCCAGTTTTGATCATAGTGTGCAATCTTTTAAATGTGCTGTTGAATTCTGTTTGCTAATGTTTCCTTGATGATTTTTGCCTCTATTCATGTACTTTTGCTTGTTTTTGGCATTCTTGTCTGGCTTTGCATGAGGATCATGCTGTTCTCATGAAGTGAATTTGGAATTATTTCCTCCTCTTCAAATCTGCAAGAATTTAGGAAGGATTAGCTTTAAATTTTCTTTGAATTCTGCAAAGAATTCATTTTTATAGCCTTCTGTTACCTGGATATTTCTTTGTTGGGAGGTCTTTGATTATTCTAATTATAATTTATCCATGTGCTTCTAGAACTCTATCTATTTCTTCTAGCATGTCTGATTTGTTGGAGCCTGTTGTCCATTGTAGTTTCTTATAATCTTTTGTATTTATTTAGTATTCATTGCAATGTCTCCTGTCCCATTCATAATTTTGAGTCATTACAGTAGAAATAAAGGTTTTCCATCTTGCTTATTTTTCAAAAATCTAACTCCAGATTTCCTTCCTTTCCTCTCCTCTGCCTTGTTTTTCCCCTTTTGTTCTGTGGAACAACCTAGGACCTCCATGTAAATGTATGCTTACCTCTGAACTACCCCTTCAGCCCACTGGAACCTTAAATGTATTAAAGCTTCCTGTTGGTTTTCTAGTCTAGAATTCTTTGTTTTCCGTCCTTTCTCCACATCCTCCTACTCTTTCTGTGCCACTTTTTCCTCTTCCTCTCCCTTTTGAAACTGAGTCTTACTATCTTGGCAAGTAGTACTAGCTAACTCTCAAATACAAGGTCGTCCTACCTCAGCTTCCTGAGTGCTGGCCGGGCACCAGTTGGCCCGGCCTTTCCAGCTTCTTAACAGCTTTTCCTCTTATGGGCCATGTTTCTGTTGTCAAATGTGTGAACTCTTTACCAAGCATTCAATTTTGAAACACTTCCTTCTGAAAATTTTATGGTTTAATATTTAAACAAATATAATCTATCCATTTGCAGTTAATTTTATATAAAATGAAACCCGTTGCTTTTCATTTCGGAAGTCAAATTAATCCAGTATCTTTTGCTGAAAAGATTTGTTCCTTCTTTGAGTTCCTTTGCATATGTATAAAAAAAATCACTTGAGCAGATCTGAGGTCTTTTGAGCTCTTCATTCTGTTCTGTTGCCTGTATCTATCTATCTGCCACATCTTTGACAAATGTTAACTATAAAATGAGCCTTGATATTAGGTAGAGTGATTCATCCCACTTTATTCTTTTTAAGGTTTTAAAAAGCTAATCTAAGATTCTGCCTTCCCCCCCAAAATTTTACATCAAATTTGACTATTTCTGGAAAGAAACAATCAGTGGGACTTCTATAGGCTTGCATTGAAAATAGAGAACAGTGTGGGAGCTGATGTTGTCACTGTGGTGCATTTTTCAGTGTGTGTGTGTGTGTGTGTGTGTGTGTGTGTGTGT